>OY856412.1:667836414-667881414 GCA_963693085.1 Alisma plantago-aquatica | reverse complement strand
TGGAGTGTATAAGGATTAGGAAATGCCATTCAAGATGATTAGATAACATTCTAAACAACATTATATATGACTTATGTATCATTCATATATGAATATCATTAAGTGTTCACATGTGCTTCTCATCCACCTACCATCACACTATGTTGACCACATAACCACATAGGTCGCGACCACCCATCATGGTCCATGTCACAACTGCGACACTCATGTGTCTCAACCATCCACCAACATGTCACGACCTCCACCCTCTAAGTCATGTCGGGCTCACGACATCTATGGTTAGGGTTCCACAAAACATCTCGACCAAAGGTGTCTCGACCAGACCCATGCATTACCCAAGACCATAAAGGTTATGACCCTACACTCTAGGGTGAGTCTCAACTCAAGCAAGGAAGGAACAAGACACCAACATCGCGGGTGACTAGACCACTTAACACGAAACGTCTTGACCTAACACCGCTAGGTCAAACTCAACCACAAGGAAGCATCTCGACCAAAATCTATCAAGGTCACAACCACTTAGAGAGAAGTGTCATGACCACACCAAGATGCACCATCTTTTTATAGGTCTCAAAATAGAACTAAAACTGAGGGGAGAACTAAGGTCTCCATGAAGGAAAACTCAAGCAATCGATCGCCCAACCCTAAAGCATAGGTCAAGAAAATACCAAGAAGAACCTCTTCCAAAGGAGGGAAAACCATTCTCAAGGTAACCAAGACCGAACATAAAATCTGTTCAACTTCTAAGTATATGAGCACCATGCATGGAAGCAAGATCAAGGAAAAACTTAGAGAATAACCCCCATAACTCATCATCTACTAAATCGGATGCACATAGATTAGGGTTTTAGATTTATCCCAAACCAAGCAAGGTATCTCCACCAAACAAGCTCTGGAAATTACCACTAAGTACAAGTATGATGAGGAAGCAATTTAGAGAGAGAAGACAATAATAAAGGGCATAAAGAAGTGCAATAATATAGTAGGTTTAGTGTTATATAACCCGCCTTAAGATAATCACCACCAAGAGCTCCAAACTCCAAGATCAAGAGCTCCAACCACACGATCCAAGGGTGGAATAAGCTTCAACAAAAGCTCCACACTCGGCAACAAGAGAACCTCAGGAAGGAGAAGACACCAAGGTCAAAGCTAGCCAAAGGAAAGAATCTCTTGGCCAAACCAAAAGATAAAGCGAGAAAGAGAGGAGAAATCCTCTTCACACTCGAGTCTACCTTGTCAAAACTTGGTCTATGACCCTTGTGATGAGGAGTTTCTTTCCTAAAATGGCCACCGTGGAAGAACTATGGTCTAGGACCAAGAAAAGAGAGAAAGATGAAGGTAGGAGATCAAAAGAAACATCAACTTAGAAGACAATCACTTACCAAGGATGGAAGATGAGATAGGATCACCATCCCCACCACATGCAAGAGATGATTGATCCCTCAAGCTCCAAGGACGAACCTCCTTGCTCCACCAAGCTCCAAGAACAAGCAAAGAAGGAGGAAGAAGATAGATTGCTGAAAAGGGTTGCAAGTAATAAGAGATAAGGGGTTATATAGATGAAAGATGAGGGAGAGAGCAAGGGGTGAGGTGTCAACATACTAAGAGACACTTGTCCACCGAAAAGGCCAACATGCAACTGTTGACTCAAGGTCTAAATTGATTAAATCCTTATTGTTATGATGACTAAACCATTCCAATTAATTGTGTCTAATGTCTCTAATTTAGTGATTTTGGATAATGTATAAACACACTCTAAATTCCCTAACTTGTGCATCTCAAACTTGGAGAAAAGAAAAGTCAAAGTCAATACAAGTTCTCGTTTTTGTAATATGATGTAAATCCATGAGAATCATGTTGTAAATCACTTGTAATGATCGAATGACTTGTAATTAAGCTTAAAAAAATTAGGATCACTTAAAACAAATGTTTAAGCACTTTAATGAAATTTTCTAAAATTCATTATAGGAACTTTATCGGTCGAGTTACAATCTCGACCGATCCTTGATGGATTTTGAGAATCTCATGGTTCGGTCAAGTTGCCACTTCACAGAACTCGACTGATCCCTATACTGGAACTAAAATGATTTAAGTGATCGGTCAAGTTTCATCCAGGATAAACTTGACTGATTGGTCAAATTAGCTTTTTCGCATAGTGCATTCGGTCGAGTTAACTTTATAGAAACTCGACCAATAGAACTGTATGGAAAAGTGCATAAAAGTGTTTCTAGACATTGTAGAGTTGCAATGAAATATATTTGTTGCAAGCCAAAAAATGGCTATTTTTCATTCTTAAGTGTTCCCAAAGGCTAAGAGGCATCCCCAACTATAAATAGGACCCCTTGCTCTTCATTACAAGGTTGAACATTCTATGCAAAACTCTATATGAGGTTCCTATTCTATAGTTGAGTACATCCTATAGCTCCTCTCTCTCTAAGCTTAATAACTTGCTACATTCTTTAGGGTGAGTAGGAAATTTGTAAGAGAGCTAGTTCCATTTGTATTTCTTTTGAGGCTCTCACTTACACCACCTCCCTATCTCTCATTTGAACCATGAAGACAAAGGTTCTCTCTCTTGGCTAAGAGAGGTGAAGAAGAATTTGGAAATGAGTCCCTTGGTGAAGATCAAGGCTGAAGACTTGGAGCAAGATTGGGCAAGCCCTTGGTGAAGGCAGAAGACTCCTTTCTCAAGTGGGTAAGTCCTTGGTGGAATCTTCTCTGACTGAAGGTGAAGTCAAAGGTTGAAGATCTAAGATGAGTGGGTGATTCCTAGAAGGCTGAAGACTTGTGCAAGAGTGGGCAAGTCCTTGGAGAAGGCTGAAGACGCATTCCAAAGTGGGTAAGTCCTTAGTAAGGTTGAAGACTCTTTATATTGGATGGGTAAGTCCTTTGGTGGGTCATGTATTGTAAGTCTTTTGAATGAATATAAGAGTGAAATGGTTAAGAAATCCTAGAGGTTGACCTCTAGGTAGTGGACTGACATACTCCTAGTTTGGAGTGTGGAACCACTCTACATAGCTTGTCACTTCGTGCTTGTTCAATCTCTCTCCTTTCTATGCATTTTTTAGTTGCATTCAAATTTATATTTAGAAACCTTATCTTGTGATATAAATTGAAGGTCTAATGAATTTTTTTAAGTGCATTCAGCTCTATTCACCCCCTCTCAAGAGTATCCAATCACCCATATAGGATCCAACAACAACCATTTAAACATGACATGCAAGCCATGGTGATACACTCTAGGTAGTGTCTAGACCACCATATCAACCCACATGGTCGTGATCACAACCCTCCTAGAGTGCACCTCCCATGGTCGCGACACCACCGCCTAATATCACCTCTAGGTCGAGACAAGGCACCACTACCATCCCTAGGTCGAGACAACATATGCTAGGGCAACCATATCGACCAAGACCACCCTAGACTACCTAGGTCACGACCCAAACACTTGGAGGAGGTGTCTTAGCTGTGGCACCCTCCAAAACCAACCTTGGTTGCGACCCAAGGTCGAGACAACACAACCAACACACATGGTTAAGGCACTCAACACTCACATCAATTCTAATCGCCGCATGGGGTGATCTCCTCAAATAAGGCTCAAACAAGGTGCCCTCCTCTTTCTCTTTCCTTTATATGATGTCAAGAAAGAGAGGAAACACTCTAGATGTGAAAAATTGCTCATCAGCCCCCTACGTTGGGTTAATTGGAATTTGCACCAAAACTAGCACAATAAGCACAAACTTCATCCAAACAAGCTCAAACTTGAAACTTAAGCTCTACATAAGACCTAATTATATTTCAAAATATTAGATTAATGTTATAATCCATTATTAAGCCAAAAAATAGGGTTACCCCAAAACTCAAGTCACGGGTCTTACAATAACATCTTTTGTTTCATGTTCTACCCAATATTGTGGACGGTTCCTATTAGAAAATTTCTTTGTTGAGTGTGAATGGGAAGACCCCATGCATAGGATTTTTAATTTTATCAAATTCACATGTGAAATTATAATGTACTTCTCTATTTATTTTTTACAAGATTTATTTATTCTTGTACCTTTGTAGATGTCATTTAAATTATTATAATATAATAGTTATATATTTACCCTAAAAAGAACAGAATTTTGTCTATAGAAAGTATCTACATTTAAATCACTTACAACATAGTCTAACTTAGTAGTAAAGTATTTTGTCTTGATAAAACTACTTTGCAACAATGTCACCAATAAATTGATTATTTTCTATAGTTGTTTGAGTGTTTATCCATGTGAGGATGAACATTAGTTGTGTGTTAATGTTTTAACTGACATACAACTTGTTAATGAATTCTATGTTGAGAAACATTAAGTAGTATATAATATTTTTATTGAGTTGACATAAATATGATTTTTCTCGTTGGCAAGGATAGTCTATTTTTTTTCTATATTTTCATTCATCTTGTTGCTAGGGGGTTTCAAACTTGTGATCTCTCAATCATGCAACATCAACTTTACCACTCAGGTTCCACTATATTGTTTTTTTTTGTATTTTAAAGAACCAAACAATGAGTAAATAAATAAACTATATGAATAGCACATAAGTCTTATATGTAATAATTAATGTTCGAGAACACTAGAATGTGGTTGCCACTAGATGGAGATCTTCACTTATCTTTACTCTGACATTGTGTATAAGTGAATTTATCTTAAGGCTCAATGAGGGTTGTAGTTATATTAAAGCCCCAACCCCTTGTGTAATAAGGGAATCTTAAGACAAAGACACTATCCACTCTTATAAATAATATTTCACCATGGCCCATTAAGTATAGGAAACAATGCCCCTTAGTATTAGGACACCACACTGGTGTGTAATATCTCACTACTATATACTCAATATCTATTAATACACATTGTGTTGAAACCTGGTACAAGGTCATTTATGTTAAGAAATTTACGAAAACAAAAACCTAACAAGAGAAATGATACATAAAAAAAGAGTTGTTAAGGAACTATCTGCCAACCTACAGAACCTAGGTGCCTTGGATCCCTATATGACTTTCAAGAGGGGTCTTCTCCAACAATGAATCGATCGAGTAGTATCCAGTCTCACTTGGATTGATGCCTACCCTAAAACTCAAGTTGAACTCCTCACCAAGATTTACAAAAATCATGCACCTATTCTTGTCAGATCAAATACTAGTTGCACTCTCATCAAACATCACCTAAAAACAAGTGTCTCTTGGTCTAATAGATGGTCCTTCAATGATTTCTTCACAAACTCCTGGGATAGCTCCCTAGATTTCACATCTATGATACAATAGTTCATGTTCAAAGCTTAACTGTGAGACAATGAAGAAAGGAAAAACAATGCAAACACAAAGATTTCTTCTTGCTCAGTATTGCTAGGAAACAAAAGATACTAGGTAGTTGCTTCGCACAAATACTCAGCCATAGGATCACTATACTACAATAGGAGCATATTGATATTCTAAATGAAGAAGAAGCATAATGGCAACAAAAATCAAGATGTGTCTGGATCACCCTAGGAGACTCCAACACAAGGTATTTTCAAGCCATAGTGAAATATTAAAGGAGGAAAAGCTCAACATCATAACTAAAAGATGAATATGGAAACTGGGTTGAAAATGAAACTGCCCTTCATCTTCTTATCAACACATACTTCTACAACTGTCTCACTATGGACAAAAATGTTTTCATTCCCTCCATGACTACTTCTTATATTGTCTCTTTTCCTTTATTACCCACACCTCAGCAGCACCAATGCGCCACCCTACCCATTGATGAAGAAATCCTTGCCAATATTATGAAAATGAATGCCATCAAGGCCCATGGGGAGGATGGAATTGACGCATGCTTTCTTCAAAAAAAAAACTAGCTGCACATAAAAAATTTGTTTTACCTAATTTTTTTCCAAGTGTTTTGCATGTGAGAATATTCCCACTGAATGGCCATTTCCACATTGCTTCTCATCCCAAAAGTGTTAAACCCTGAATTTTGCAATCAACTGTTCCCTATAGCTTTGGACAATGTTAGTATCAAACTACTCTCCAAATAGTAGTAGAACACATCAATCCTTATTTGGATGACTATATTTCCCCTTTTTAATCGAGTTTCACCCCTGGAAGAATAATCTTAGAAAACATTATTCTTTTTTGCGAGATTATACACTCCATGAGCACAAGGATCCATGGTAACTGCAACATGGTTGTCAAGCTAGATTTATCCAAAGCCTTTGATAGTATGAATTAGGATTGCATTCATGATACTCTCCAAAGAACTACATTACCAGAGTCTTCAACGAGGTTGATAATGAACATCATCACCTCTGGCCCAATATCTATTGCATGGAAAGGAAGCACTCTTCCCCCTTTCAACCCGCTAGGGGAGTCTGTCTAGGCGATCCTCTATCCCCATACATTCTCATTTTATGTTTCGATAAAATGAGTCAAGCCATTGTCGCTGAAGAATCATTTGATAAATGGAAACCTCTAAAATTTTTAATGAACCCCCTTTCACTCATATTTGTTTTTCTGATGATATCATCCTCTTTGGAGAAGCATACCTCCTCCAAGCTACCAAAATCATGATGATTGTTTCAAAAGATTTGAGCAAGAATCGTCTCAACACCTGTTAAAAGAAAAACCCTCCATCTTCTACTCTAAGAACACTGACAACTTCATAAGAACATATATGCAGACAAATGACAATCACAGAGACCAATAACCTGGGCAGCGACCTTAGTCTTCCTCTCCTTAATTCAAAATCCAACAATTCTACCTATCTCTCAACTCTTAATGACATTGATGCAAAACTCTATTCTTTGGTAAACCACACTTTATCCTTTGTTGGGAAAGTTACCCTAGCTCGCTCAGTTCTAACCTCAACCCCATCTTACATCATGCAATCCACCTACCTTCCTATGTCTATTTATGACTGCGTTGATCAAACAATTCATAGTTTTGTGTTGATACATAAATATGATATGCATAAAACACACACCATTTCATGGAAGAAGATGAAAACCCCTAAACTTGATGGAGTTCTAGGCATTAAACTAGCTTGAATCTAGAATGAGGCATTCCTTCCTAAAAATTGTTTGGGAATTCATCATGCAAGGGAAAATACACTGGAGAGAGCTTACACACTCAAAGTACATCCACATGGAATATAATGCATGTTGAACAATCTTAAGACTATGGAAATTCATTCAATCTCAACTACACATCATTGCATGCCTGCTAGATGTGTTATCCTTGACAGAACATCCACTTCAGTCTGGAACGGTCATTGGGTCAATGGACCCTAAATACCTATATTAAATCCCAATAAATTATTCCAAAATGACAATATTGATCTCAAATTAAGCTCAATGGATAACGATGGGAAGTGAGACATTAGTTTTGCCACTCACTGATTCAATGAAGACACCTACAAAAACATTCTTAACATGATACCTCCTAAGCCAAATGTTGGTAAAGATGAATGGCATCACATTGCCAACCCAAAATGACCATTCAAGTCCAGGATTATTTACTGGGACCCTCTCAAAAACTACAACACCAAAACTCAAGGTTGCTGACAAAGAATACAAAATTGCCCATCCCACAACGTACAAAGCATTTCTTCTGGAAGTCCATGCATGAAGGGATCTTGACAAACTATAATAGAACCTTTAGAGAGTTCACCACTAAAGATATATATATATATATATATATATATATCCTCATTGCAACATCCAAGCAGAAACAACCATACATGTTCTAGAGGATTGACCTTTCACTGCCAATATCTGGGAACACATCAATCTTCAACAAGATGTGAATGTGGGCAATGTTTTTTAAGGAATACCAGAAAGAATATCTCAAACAACCATAAGATGTGGTTCTCTATAACTACTGAATTTGTTTAGACAACTGGAAATGACTTTGTCTTTTCCAACAAAATAATTTGATCAATGAAGTAATTACAACCCTATGGAGATAGGTATTTCTCACTATACATGCTTTTAGTAATCACAACTATGACAAACAACATATAGTCCTTGTGGTCCCACCACCACAACACTCCCTGAAAGTCAACATCGACACTGTCCATATCAAAAGAGAAAATTTAGCAAACATGAACTTCATCTTGCATGATGACAGAGGAATATGGATCACCAGAGGGGTCGAGAATATTGTTTGTATGGATGTTTTATAGGTTGAGCTACAAGGTATCATCATAAGAATCTAACACTTCATAATTGAACCTAGAGACATCATACTCAAATCTGACAGCCTTATGGCCTGCAAAATCCTATCCAACACACTCACGACACCACAATGTTTCAGGTTGTTCTACTAGGAGCTCAAAAGCCTACTTACTCTAAAAAGGAACTTCACCATCTCCTACAAGAATAGTTCCTCTGATAAGACTACGGATACCCTCTGTAACATCATACTGAAAACTAGGGTCTTCCTTGTCATTTACCCACTTTTGATCTTTTCTCTACGTTCTAGTCCATTTGGACCATTTTCATAAATTCCCCTTATTTTATATTCTTTTTGGACTCCTTGTGCAATTTGAGCACAATTCAATGTTTAAAATCACCTAGTTACCCTCATTTATGATAATGGAGGGGTGTTTGTACAAATAACCCAATTTAGGAGATAAGTGAGGTTAATAATGTAATTTGGTCATTAATGATGGAAATAAGTAGATAATATTAATTTGGAGCTTTTTGGATAAATATAATAATAATAATAAGCATTTGAATTAATTATGATTATATTAACCTCTTTACTTTCTCTCTCCTCCAATTTGATGATAAATGTGTGAAAACATATTTAAAGATTGATATTTTTCTCTTAATACTCATATGTATCTACCACCTCGAATTTGACTCACTAATTGCATTAATATAGTTATTTCATAATAATTCACACCTTTTAATGTGTTTTAATGAGCAATATATTAATTAAGGACCTTATTGGATATAATTGCGAAATCTAATTATATAGCATCGTTCTAAATGCTAACATGAACCTATGGTCCAAATTTGATGTCATTTGGACTTCATTTGACCCCTCAAATTGATTTTATAAGCTTTTAATATAGTGTGATTATAGTAGTTGAATCGATTTCATTTATATCTTATGTAACGCTATAGTTCCGAGTTATTTTCTCATCACGCGCCTTGAGAAATGCCTTAGGACCGTCGATCTGAGATCTAACGGCTCTCCCGCCGTCTTCTACCTCCGACCAGCCGAACAGGTGCGGCGCCCCAGCTCCTCGGGGCCGTTCTTCCTCTCGTCTCCACCTTTGCGCGTGATTCCAAGCCCATTGGCTCTGTCTCCCGCCGCCGGTTCTAGCAAGCCCTAACTCGTTCCGTCTCCTCCACCCTCTTTGAAACGCCCTGTTGGGTTTTAGGGGAGGCAGAGAAGGTAGCGGAAACAAAAATTTTCTCCCCCAAACCCGGAACAAGGAAACACGTCAACGTCTATATAATAGGAAAGGATGGTTTGTGGAATCATACCTTGTCCCGAGGCTTGCTCGGCGACAATACCTCACGCCTTGCGCGGTCTTCACCTCTAGTCTTGGACGGTGTCTGTGCAGCTCCTGGTCGCACCGGGACTGACAACTCCTCCTCTCACCGGACTGTCGGGATTGACAGTTGTCCTCCTGAGCGGCAGAAACCTCCCACCTCTGAAGTAGTCCACACGGACCACTTGGAACTCCACACTCCTTGTCCCACAAGGAAGTGGAAAGAGTCACACCCTCCTATTGACGTACTAGTCGCCAACACACTCTCCTGCCTCCAGTTGCAACTACAGTTGTCCTTCCCTTGCTGCACCTCCCTTTGCGGGAAGCACTTGCTCAGGCTCTCTCTCGGTTACCAAAACCAGAGGGAACGACAACTTTGCAGAGCAACTGGTTGCACTGAGTTGTACCTTGAGAAGCCCCCAATACCCCTATATATATAGGAGGGTCATGGGACAGGGTTCTCCATCCCGGACAATGCGGGACTAAAAGCAGGAGTAGAAGGGTTCGAGATTTTCCACAAAAGCAACCAACTCACAACCTGAACCGATCGGTTCACAAGTGAACCGGTCGGTTGGGACCCATGAGCCGATCGGTTCACTTCTGAACCGGTCGGTTTGTGGTCCTGATCAGTTCCCGATTAACTTTCCTTCTTTTATTTCTAATTGGTATCGAATACCAATCCTTGTTCCAATCAAATTGGGCAAGTGAAATGCAAGGAAAATTCTCACCGACCTGACTTTCCCAACTTGCTCGGTTGCACCGGTTGAACCGATCGTTTCAACACTTGAACCGATCGTTTCACTCTGACCATGAGCCGATCGACTCAACACTTGAGCCGACCGGTTCAGCAACCTCAGCCGACTGGTTCAACACTTGAACCGATCAGTTGGGAGTATAGGTTGTGCAGAATCAGTCAAATGCAATTTCAATCAATCTGATACTCCAATCAACATGTCCAACACCTTGAACAGTATGATATTGAGCTATCAATTGATTGAGTGTTTAATTGAACTACTAAACTCCTTTAGTAATCAATCTAAACAATGTTTGTGGACAAAAATCCTCTTCCAGGTTAAATCCTATGTGTGTGACCCTGCAGGTCCATTTCACGTTGACAGTGAAAGTCCATAACACTTATGACTTCACAAGCAAAGAGCGGTGCCTAGTCACACATCAGTGCTACCCAAGTGAAAGTAGAAAGTTGAAGAACAACTTTCAATCCTACAATCCGTGAATGGTGTTACAGCGAATGTATAATTCCTTTGTCACTGATATCCCGAATGAACTCGAGGCATGGAACAGTCATCCTGTCAACGTTCATTCACTTTCTTGATCTCAGAGTAGATTGAACGAGATATGTATGACATCAATATCACATACTGATTCACACATGGGTGCGCACGCCTATCTCAATCCTACTCATCAAGTGGCCTTGGATATCAAACTCCCTCAGGAGGGACAAATCCCATATCTATCACTCACCCCTCAAAAGCCCCATGTGTCAAAGCCACCCAATCTTCACCTTTATAACAACCCATGTTTTAGGACTGCGCTTGATGATGTCAAAGTGTGCCCAACGACATGTGTTGAGTGTAGTGATTTCAGGTCTAAGAATCACACTCACCACCATCACTATGAGTACTGACTGTGACTACCATGTCATGGTTCCATGTGTCAAACTCACGGTGGGTCTGTCCGATACCTTGTTCTCTAACAAGTACCTATGTGTTTGGTTTGATATCTCTATATCATGACTAATGAGATTCTGTCATCAACCAACATCACAATCTAGTCTTGTGTGTCATTGTTGTCTATCTACCTTCCACAATGACATCTGACTAGGGACATAACAAGAATGTACAAACTCTTAGCATCCATATGATCTCATCGTTCAGGTCATGAACCTGAAGGCATACGTCATTGAGTATTGTCATTCTCTAGACATTCAATCTGTTCTATCACTATCTCATATGACTGAACCAGAAAGAATTGGAAGCTTGCCTTTGATGTTTATCAAATCAATCTTAATGTATCCCACCAATCATCCCATGATTGGCTCTCAGGGCATACATACCAACACGCCCAAACCCGAAAACCATCCTCCCTCCACCTCTGTGTCGCAGAGGCGACTGGTGTTCTCCTCCGACCTATTTAAGGGGTCGTCGAGCACCCTTAGGCCTCGAGTTTACCCCCTCTCCCTCCAATTTCTTCTCATTTGCCCCCGAAGACCCCGACCAGGCCGCTCTTCTTCTCCGGCGACCTCGAACCGCTGCTCGCAACTCCGGCCTCTTCATTCAAATTCGGCGCGCGGTGAGCTTCCTTGATTCCTTTTCTTCATTTCCGGTGCATTTCTTCGCCTTGTGATGCCCCCTTTCACCGGGTCCTATAAACCTCCAGAAGCAGCCTCCGGTTCCAAGCTCTTCTAAGCTTCAGTGCACCTCCGCACTCATTGAGGCTTGGGTTCGGCTCGCAGCCCATCCACGAAACTCTTCCCGACCTCATTTTCCCAGATTATCACGTTTTCCCTTGGCTTTTGAGCTCCGACCTACTCCCCTGTCCAGGCCATTCTGCAGCCTTTTTCCGGTGGTCTTGGGCACACGGGATCAAGCACAATAGATGTTTGTGTTCGCGTGATCGTAGGGAGTCCACTCCCAGCCTCGGTCGAAGGTCAGGTGCCCAGACGCGAACTGGAGCTATGGAGCCAGAGCTCCAGGTTGCTCCCACGCCATGGCCGTGGAAGGAGCAATCGGGGTCTGACAAATACCAGTTTATCCAAGCCCCTGTGAGGCGCCCATTAGCTAACCAGGGGTATTATCGGCTTTTCCCCCTCTCGTTTTGTTTCTCGCTTGCAAGCAAACAATGGTTGCAAATGACCACTTTGCCCTCATCATTTTAATTGTTTTAATTTGACAAGCAGGGGTAGTTTAGTCATTTCATCTATTATTGACATCGAATTGTATTTGGATTTAAATACATATATGTCACACTATAGTTTTTCTGCATCCTGATTGGTCGATTTTACTTAATTCATAGTAAATCGATCTATTGTCAGAAAAATGCAAATAAATAATCAATGGAAAGGATTTTTCATGTAGAATCTGATTTTGTGGTTTTTGAGTCCAGATTATAATTCGTTTTTCGAAGTTTGTTTTGAATACCTTTTAAGTATATAAAATGTTCTAAAATACCTAATTAATTCATTTGAACTCCAATTTGTAAAATAAAAGATGTTTTCTTATTCAGGAGAATATGACTAATCATTTGGGCTTGGTTTTAAACCCTAAATCGTGGTTTTGTAATATTAGGGTTTTTCCTATGAATTATGTCTTTATATATATTAATTCATGTGCAATGTTCATAACTAGGGAATATGGTTTGGGTGCAATCAACTTGGTGAATGTTATGGTAATTAAATAAAACAGGAATGTGACCCCTATGTATGTGAAGCCTATTTTGTATGTGAGCCCTATTTCAATATGTGCACCCTATTTTGTATGTGACTCCTATTATGTGGACCCTATTCATATATGTGATCTCTATGGATGAATGTGAATGATTATTGTGCAAACAATCCAAATCTCTCAGTTGGGTCTTTTCCAACCCCACAATCATTATTGTGCTAACCTTATTATTCTCTTAAATGCATTTTTTGGCTCTTTTACTTCTTTGATGAATCAATTGCAGTTGTGGCTCACTTATGTGAAATATTTAATATTGTCATGGCCAATGTTGGCTCATCCTTTTGAAATACTTGGAAACATTGTATATTGTTGTTGCTCATGTTGGATCCTTTATTTCTTGGGTTTTATTCCCAATGCTATGTTGCAATCTTGTTATATTTATCAATATTGCCAAGTGACTATTTAAGCATGATGTATTTTAGGCCAAATGACAATGTAGTGTACATGAGTACAAACCACCCATAGGGCACTGAGGTTTTAGTCCTCCTGTCGGGCACTGGGGTTTTAGTCCCCCTGCCATTTTTATATTAGGCATTGGGGTTTTAGTCCCCCTGCCACTTTTTAGGCACTGGGGTTTTAGTCCACCTGCCACTGGTGAGGTCCGGTAGGTGCCTCACCCTACATTGAGATGACTTTGTGTCTTAATATATCCATGCTATGTGATTATTATTGTGGTGATTGATTAGGGCAGTTCTGTTATTCTTATTTGAATATCTATCTCATTCTCTTAAAATCTTGTAGCATAGAGAATCCTTTATTATGAAATGTTGTTGACTATTACTTGTCTTATTCCTTTTGTTTGACACATACCTTTTATCTTTCTCTTGCTGGATGACCCCAACCATCCAGGCTAGGATCAAAGTGTGCATGGAAGCTTGGTGAACCTAAGGCTAAAGATAGAATAAGAAGAAAAGGAACATATAGCTTGCATGTTCATAGTTGCTTTTATATATTAAGTTGTTTTGTTTGGAGGCAATATTGGCTTAGTCTAAGTCTTCCTCTACCTAGATCCTTGTTTTTATATAAAGTTGTACTTCCTTTATGGAAATTTTGTAATGTACTCTTTATACATTTTGAATAAAGTCAAGATTTTAAATTTCCGCTGCTACACAATTGGTGTTTTTGTTTATCATGTTTATAGTAGAGACTTGGTCTTTACAACATGGTATCAGAGCATCAAGGTAGTCAGATTCTTGACTAATTCAAATTTTCTCCTACATAGAACCCTTACCATATATAGTTTCTTTAGTAAGTTTTTCACCTTAGAGTTGACCTATAATGAAAGTTTCATTTAGGATCATAATAATTTCTTATTAGAAATAAAATTTGTCAATTTTTTGGTGAATTGTCTATGGAGTAGCTATTAGAGCAAGAAGTTGAAGTGATGGTGTCTAGAAAGGGTCAGAACTTGGGGGCTGGAAAAATTTTCCTCCGCGCCACTAGCTTGCTTTACAGGGACTCCCATGCTCATATGACCTGGCCTGGCCTGATCTGATACGGACAGCTCGAAATAGTCTACCCTTAGACATATTACCTTATTGTTGAGTAACCTTAGAAACCCTTATATGATGAATTGTCTTTTTCCAAAATAAAAATCATCTTGTAATCATTAAGTACCTTATATGTGTCATAGCTTGCCATGCTTAGGGTTAGTGTACCCTATGTTATACCTTTAGTTTGGAGGATAGTGTTAGTAAAACTTTTAATGTTGGGCTTTATACCCATAAAATAGTTTGACTTAGTCAACCATTTGAGTGGAAAGGAAGTGTTAGTACCTTGATAGATTTTGGGGTTGCTGATTTCGAGGACGAAATCCTCTTTAGGGGGGTGGAGTCCCTCAATGCCTTGAAATCATGAAACCCTAACTCCTTAGATATGGGAATAGAGAGCTTATATGTTTAGTGTTGAACAAACATGATATAATTGTAATTCATCTTGTTTTATAAGAAAATGGATAAGTCATATAATTCATATGCTTGAACCTTAATATATTCTTGATGCACATAATCATTAATTATTCATATGTGAATATACATAGTTTTGATTAAGTCACCCTAAGGATGGATAAAGGCATACTATGTAATGATCATGTTGACCTAAACCCTAAGATGTATTCATCTAGCCTTAACAATGTGTATACATCCTTATGTTTTCATGATACACTAGTGACATTAGGTGTCATCACATAATATACCTTAATGCATATAAATGTATTATTGTAACAAAGTTATCAATATATGTAAGGTATATCACCTTGTTCTCTAATGAACACCTCGTCATAACCTGATATATGAATTAATTCACTAATATTTAATGGGTTACATCCAACTCACTAAAATGAGTATAATGACTCAAATATGATAATGAATAATTGGATTCACATAAATATTCATAAATGCCTAATGTGTATTAAAATATGTATAATTTATAATATGAAGTGTAATGGACGAAAATGATTAATGACGTCATTAAGATGAGTATAAAAAGATGATATGAAAATGTGTAATATGAACATTATTTGGAATTATAATGGGCTTAATAACTTGTTGGATAATATTAACCTTTTTCCACAAAATAATTTGTTATAACTCTACATGATAGTTTTAAGAGGATAATGGAAAATGAATTCATGTTATTAAGGTTGTTGACCTAATACATTAAGTAATGTTGAAATGGTTTAGTAAACCCTAATTGTGCTTAAAACCCTTGATGAGGGAAATACACATGATATGATATTGAGATATAATGGTTTTGAATAAAATGTGGCACAAGTAGTAGTATAATATATAAGATACCTCTTCATGATGTAGATTATATTAATAAGGCAAAAATGTTAATTTGAGTGTGATAAAAGGCTATAGGTTTTGTGGAAACCTTAGTAACCCCTGACTTGTGTAGATTTTGTGTTGTACCCTAGGTTAAGGGTTATAACCTAGTGTTTAAGGTTGGGATGTTGCACACCCACTCTCTCTTTCCTCTTGTTGTGATTTCGGGGACGAAATCCTCTTTAAGGGGTGATGTGCTGTAACATACTGAAAACCAGGGTCTTCCCTGCAATTTACCCACTTTTGATCTTTTCTCTGCGTTCTAGTCCATTTGGACCATTTTCATAAATTTCCATTGTTTTATATTCTTTTTGGACTCCTTGTGCAATTTGAGCACAATTCAATGTTTAAAATCACCTATTTACCCTCATTTATGATAATGGAGGGGTGTTTGCACAAATAACCCAATTTAGGAGATAAGTGAGGTTAATAATGTAATTTGGTCATTAATGATGGAAATAAGTAGATAATATTCATTTGGAGCTTTTTGGATAAATATATTAATAATAATAAGCATTTGAATTAATTATGAGTATATTAACCTCTTTACTTTCTCTCTCCTCCAATTTGATGATAAATGTGTGAAAACATATTTAAAGGTTGATATTTTTCTCTTAATACTCATATGTATCTACCACCTCGAATTTGACTCACTAATTGCATTAATATAGTTATTTCATAATAATTCACACCTTTTAATGTGTTTTAATGAGAAATATATTAATTAAGGACCTTATTGGATATAATTGCGAAATCTAATTATATAGCATCGTTCTAAATGCTAACATGAACCTATGGTCCAAATTTGGTGTCATTTGGACTTCATTTGACCCCTCAAATTGATTTTATAAGCTTTTAATATAGTGTGATTATAGTAGTTGAATCGATTTCATTTATATCTTATGTAACGCTATAGTTCCGGGTTATTTTCTCATCACGCGCCTTGAGCAACGCCTTAGGACCGTCGATCTGAGATCTAACGGCTCTCCCCCGTCTTCTACCTCCGACCAGCCGAACAGGTGTGGCGCCCCAGCTCCTCGGGGCCGTTCTTCCTCTCCTCTCCACCTTTGCGCGTGATTCCAAGCCCATTGGCTCCGTCTCCCACCGCCGATTCTAGCGAGCCCTAACTCGTTCCGTCTCCTCCACCCTCTTTGAAATGCCCAAACCCGACGACCATCCTCTCTCCACCTCTGTGTCACAGAGGCGACTGGTGTTCTCCTCCGACCTATTTAAGGGGTCGTCGAGCACCCTTAGGCCTCGAGTTTACCCCCTCTCCCTCCAATTTCTTCTCATTTGCCCCCGAAGACCCCGACCAGGCCGCTCTTCTTCTCCGGCGACCTCGAACTGCTGCTCGCAACTCTGGCCTCTTCATTCAAATTAGGTGCGCGTTGAGCTTCCTTGACTCCTGTTCTTCATTTCCGATGCATTTCTTCGCCTTGTGACACCCCCTTTCACCGGGTCCTATAAACCGCCGGAAGCAGCCTCCGACGCCAAGCTCTTCTGAGCTTCAGTGCACCTCCGCACTCGTCGAGGCTTGGGTTCGGCTCGCAACCCATCCACGAAACTCTTCCCGACCTCGTTTTCCCGGATTATCGCGTTTTCCCTTGGCTTTTGAGCTCCGACCTACTCCCCTGTCCAGGCCATTCCGCAGCCTTTTTCCGGTGGTCTTGGGCACACGGGATCAAGCACAATAGATGTTTGTGTTCGCGTGATCGTAGGGAGTCCACTCCCAGCCTCGGTCGACGGTCAGGTGCCCAGACGCAAACTGGAGCTATGGAGCCAGAGCTCCAGGTTGCTCCCACGCCATGGCCATGGAAGGAGTAATCGGGGTCTGACAAAGACCAGTTTATCCAAGTCCCTGTGAGGCGCCCATTAGCTAACCAGGGGTAGTATCGGCTTTCCCCCCTCTCGTTTTGTTTCTCGCTTGCAAGAAAACGATGGTTGCAAATGACCACTTTTCCCTCATCATTTTAATTGTTTTAATTTGACGAGCAGGGGTAGTTTAGTCATTTCATCTGTTATTTATATCGAATTGTATTTGGATTTAAATACATGTCACACTATAGTTTTTCTGCACCATGATTGGTCAATTTTACTTAATTCATAGTAAATTGATCTATTGTCAGAAAAATGCAAATAAATAGTCAATGGAAAGGATTTTTCATGTAGAATCTGATTTTGTGGTTTTTGAGTCCATATTATAATTCGTTTTTCGAAGTTTGTTTTGAATACCTTTTAAGTATATAAAATGTTCTAAAATACCTAATTAATTCATTTGAACTCCAATTTGTAAAATAAAAGATGTTTTCTTATTCAGGAGAATATGACTAATCATTTGGGCTTGGTTTTAAACCCTAAATCGTTATTTTGTAAAATTAGGGTTTTTCCTATGAATTATGTCTTTATATATATTAATTCATGTGCAATGTTCACAACTAGGGAACACTAGTACAGAAAGGGTCTGTAGCGTCGGTTTTTTAAAGCCTGCAGCGTCACTTTTCGACCGACGCCTAGGTGGTCGTCACTACAGAATTTGGTCTATAGCGTCGGATTATTTAACCAAATAAAACCGACCTTACAGAGTAAAAACCGACGGAAAAGGTTGTAAAAATGCTGACCTAGGCGAGAAAAAAGGAGCCTGTAAGGTCGGTTATTTCATAAAACCGACCCTGTAAACGTTCTCGGTCGAGAAAATTGTCGACCGAGAATGTTTACAGGGTCGGTTTTTATGAAATAACCGACCCTAAAGATTGAATAACATTTTAGTGGTAACTCTCGGTCAAGAAAATTGTCGACCGAGAACGTTTACAGGGTCGGTTTTTATGAAATAACCGACCCTAAAGATTGAATAACATTTCAGTGGTAACTCTCGGTCGAGAAAATTCTCGACCGAAAGTATTTCGGTCTCGACTGAGAACCCTCTATAACGTCGGTTTTTTGAAAATAACCGACCCTAAAGATTGAATAAAACATTTCAGTGTAATACCCGGTCGACAAGTTTGTCGACCGATAGATATTCGGTCGAGAATGTTGTCAACCGAGTCCTACACTGAAATGTTTTAATCAGTCTATAGGGTCGGTTATTTCAAAAAACCGACCTTATAGAGGACATTATAGACTCGGTTTTTTACAAAACCCGACGGTAGAAGTTCTATTTCGGTCGAAAATTGTTCGACCGAAGAGTGTACAATCTCTAGGGTCGGTTATTTAAAAAACCGACGCTAGAAGTTACGATTTTTTTTAAAAAAATTTCTACAGAAATTGATATTGAACAGAAGAACAAGAAGATTCATATATTCTGGGAGAGGGGAGCATTGATGCTCAACCGTCACCATTCAAAACCACACATTCATAACAAAAATGATAATCAATATCATAATTTACAAAATGATAGAGTGCAAGTCTGAGATGACATATTACAAAAGTAAAAATATGAAAGAGTACGTACTCAAACCACATACATAAATGGAGATGACATATTTAATCCAATACTATTTCGACTTCACTTATAAAACACTCTGACCACTCTTCTCAGAATTCATTCAAGTCCACAGGTGTGTAAGGCTGAGTTGTAAAGATCTGTAACAGAAAATGCACATGTTAATATTTTATAAAAATGACTACAATCACTTGTAAATTTATGATGTTATTCTTTATTACCTGACTTATAGTCTGAATGTCATGTGATGCTTGTTTGACAATAGCTTGCATGTATTTCATTACATAGTAGCCACAAGCCCAGTCATTATTTTGCATAGGACACTACAAATAATAAATTATACTTAATGTTAGTAAACTACTATAAACAACAATTGAGATAAGAGTATAAGAGTTGACATATTACAGTTGAAAATTAATACATAAAGAGTAAGCAGTTGTCAAAGTAGCTACCTTGACATTTTTCAAACTCAATGTCTTTAATTTTGTGGGTATTTGTCCTCCAACTTCATGAAAAGCCTTTATACCCCTATCAATTAAACGATAGTTGGTAAAATAGAAATTCTAAATAAAAATATCATGTTGAAGCAATTGATTAAATTTATGCTTACTCCATAGCTGACGATTTCAGTTTGTGACTCCTTGTTGTTTTACCCATTGGGTCAAGATAATAAAGAGTCATCAATTTTGGGGCAATCACCAGTAATTCCCAATGTCTAGCTCTGAGTAAGAGTAAAACAAACATTAAAATAAATAGTTTCATTCATTTTTATAATTATATTGAATAATAATACTTACTGGACGTTAAAAGGAATTAGGATAATTTCCTTCCCCTCACTAGCAAAATATTTGAATGCATCAGAGAAGTACTCATTCACATCCTCAACATTTGTCTCTACCTGACTAGTGACCGAAGGAACTAAGAATGCAATATTCTTTATATCAAAGTTGGTGACCTCGGTATATAAATGGATGCTAAACATTTGTAATTATTTTCATATGTAGAAATAAGCTAAAATGTGTATTGGAATTTTCTATATATTATTGATATATCCTTACCTTATCCATACTTCTATTATCGAAGTGTTCAGCCAATCATACCGGAACAACTCTATAATATCATCAAGAAAAATAAAATTCTCAAAGTCCCTCCCAACTGCATCTTCTGTTAACTTGACCATCATATTTGATCCCGATTTTTGGTTGGCTAAGTATCGACACAAACCTTTAGATTTGCTTCCCAATTCGTCGAATGTAGTTTCAGGAATGAAATATGGCTTGGGCATAGGAGGACGACTAGCAAAAGTTTTACTTTTCGGTTTACAAACATGTTAATTAAATTACATACTTATATTACATGAGTTCATATATGCAGTCAAATATGAAAAATATGATAGAAATAAGGTATACCTTGTCATTGATAACCAAGTGTCTAGGCCAACCCACCATAGCACCCTCAGCTTCTTCAACTGTACTATATTCAGCATTAGGTATGGGTAGTGGTTTGTCCCCCATTCCGTCATACATAAGATGGATGGACACACGGCAGATGTCATCAGTAATTTGTTGGCAATGCAATGTACCACCAAGGTTGTACACTTTGCCCGCTGCCACAACATTATATTCTGGAACCTCCACTACAAGTTTACAGTTCATACCAACCTAGATTGAAATAATATAAGTTATATAAGAAACAGTAGAACAGATACATGTTACAACTATATATATTATCAATATATTTATCATATTAATAACACAACATAATAGAACAAAAACTTACTGCAGATTGTTGTGGTGGTTCATCGGGAGTGCTCCCATGACCTTCTACAACTGTAGCATGGGCTTGTACCTCATCACTTGAGAGACGTGCAATATGAATAGGTTGAGAAGGTTGAGTAGGCTGATATGTAGACATTATTTCTTTTACTTTCTACGCTACTAGTGCTTCAAGATCCTCTTGTGTAAGACCTCCTACATGACCTCTTTTAGATTGCGAAGGGCCAAAATAAGACTTGAATCCTATGCCAGCTCCTAATCCCCTAACACGGCCAGGATGCTCCTTCGTACCAAGAGCAACTGCTAGTTCATCCATGTAGCCAGTTGGTATGAACTTTCCTTCCTTCCTTTGCTCGTGGAGATCAATCTATTCATAGTTAATAAAAATATTAAATCACAATATCAATTAGATATAAATAAATCTAAGTTTGTGGAAGTTACTCTTTACTTAGTTGGGATAAACCTACCATCTTTTATGCCACCTCCTTAGTTGCAGGGTTGACAATTTCACCGGCTCGATTCTTTCTAGCATCAATCCATGTCATGTGTCGGGGTGGTCTCTCAACTTGAGTTGTACTAGATTCTTCTCCATAAGATGATTGCTTCTCTTGTAGTTGGCGGCGGAAGGCATAACCACCGGGCCCCAAGCAATGGTCATGCACATTTTTAGCCCGTCTTTCCTTTTGAGCCTGGTGAATAGCCTGATCATTTAAAATGAGGTATTGCAATTTAGACTTGGAAAACATGTATAAAAAGATTCACCTCCTTAATTGTATAAAATATTCATACAATACATCACAATCTTTATTACCTGAAACTCTTCCGATCTCCTAGCTGCAACAAATCTTTCCCACACCTCAGGATCAATAAAAATATATACATATGTAGCTTTCTTCTTTTGTTTAGGATTATTTATAAATTCCCTTACAAGATATGTCTTAAAACCCCTCCATCGTACACCACAGCGTTGTAGCACTCTTTTCTTGTGATCTTTTTCATTTAGATGAAAAACACCCTATACATACAAAAGAAGCAATTAATAATGTTGTTTTGAAAAGGAATTAATTCCAAGCAAACTAAATTAGAATCAATAGATAAAAAACATATTAAAATGATATCACTTCCACTCACAGATATATCTTTCCATATGAGGTCTATTTTGGAATTAGGAACATCATGCCAATTTTCTATATTTATTGGCACCTTACTGCGCGCGGTCGCCCCTACGTAATGCTTGAAAGCACTAGCATGTTCCCCAATAGGTGCTCCTGTCATATCAAACTGGACTGGCAATTTATCCCCTTTAGCCCTGAGCTCCTGCAGCCTACGCATCAATGTAGGACCTCTACTATTCTTAGCATCACCACTACCATCCTCATGGTGCTCATGCTCAGAATGTTCATCTTCATGGTGCTCATGCTCAAAATGTTCATCTTCACTCGCCATTTTAGAACCTGCAAGTATACATGATAAAAAAAAAGTGATAATAAAAGCACAAGTGATAAGGTATACATGATAATAAAATAAATAATTCAAAGAATACATGCCTTTAGTATTGGTTGAGTTGTTAGTCAAGGAAAATTCCTTCAGCATGGTCTTGACGTTTATAATATTCATCGGTGTTATCTTCAACATTTACACTTGGCAAACCAACTGAGAATGGACTAGAATCATCATACTTTTCGTAGTATTCTTCTTCATTTATAGCATCTACAGTAAACTATCTTTTTCCATTAAGAACGACAAACCAATTTTTATTTGTCGGGTCATCAATATAGAATACTTGTTTTGCTTGGTTTTTCATGATGAATGGCTCATCTTTGAAACCAATCTTTTCAAAATTCACCTATTTGAAACACAACTCATCCACTAAAACTCCTTTATTATTGTCAACCCAATTACACCTAAATATAGGAACTCGAAAATTTGTATAGTCCATTTCCCATATGTCCTCAATGATGCCGTAATATGACATCTCAGCTTCGCGTGGTCTTTTATCTTTGGCACTAGCAAAATACAATGAACAAGCTTTAACAGTGACCCCACTATTTTGAACTATACTACTTTCATCTTGACGCTTTGTGTAGTATGAAAATTCGTTAATGTCATAACCTTCATATGACATGACATCCATTTTTGGCTTAAAGGCAAGCCATTTTATGTTCTCAGCAACATTATTTGGCGATTCAGATAGTTGATTAAATACTTTCTCTTCAAACCACCTAATAAATGTTCGATTATGCTCTCTTGCAAGCCACATTAAACTGGATCGCGGATGATTTCTCTTGATAAGATCATTGTGTTCTATGATGTAGCTACTAACTTCATCGATGTTGTGTAAAATATACAAATGCGCTTGTTCCCACAACTCACGACTGATTCCTTTCACTCGTCCTCCCAGAGTTCCTTTTCCACAATAAGATCCAGTGTGATGCGAATTTTTTTGATCGCTAAAAGTTTCATTGCAATTCAAAAAATCATTACAAAAATCCATCACCTCCCTAGCCACGTAACCCTCAACAATACTCCCTTCAGGACGATAACGATTCCGAACATCACCTTTAAAAACACTCATGTAGCGTTCAAATGGATACATCCAGTGTAAGAAAATTGGACCCAACATCTTCACCTCCCTTGTAATATGTACTACAAGATGAACCATGATATCAAAAAATGAAGGAGGAAAGTACATTTCAAGTTGACACATGGTAACAATTACATCTTTCTGTAATTTATCGAGAGTATCAGGATGTATCACTTTGTTGCATATTTCATTGAAGAAGAAACATAGTCTTGTGATTGCAAACCTTACATGCTTCGACAATATAGATCAAATAGCCACAGGTAAAATTTGTTGCATTAAGGTGTGACAATCGTGAGATTTGAGACCTATCAGTTTCAGATCCTTCATTGATACCAATCTACGAATATTAGAAGAGTATCATTGTGGAACCTTAATATTATACAAGCACTCACAGAAAGTCTTTTTCTCTTTCTTTGACAAAGTGTAACAAGCCGGTGGCAAATATGTGCGGCAACCCCTGATCTCCACTGATAATTCTTTTCTAATACCCATTAATTCTAAATCTTTTCTAGATTTGATGCCATCTTTAGTCTTTCCTGGTATGTTCAATAGCGTACCGATGATGCTATCACAAATATTTTTTTCAACATGCATGACGTCAATGCAGTGTCTAATTGCCAAAGATCTCCAATAAGGAAGATCCCAGAATATTGACCTCTTCTTGTATAGAGATTTGTCACATGCGAGTGTATGAGTACTTGAACTCTTTCCAAATTCATTAACAATATGTTTCACCCTATCATATACAACATGTCCTGGTATAGGTTTAGGAGCACTTCGTTCCTCAGTTGACCCATTAAAGGTTTTGCGTTGCCTTCGATAAGGATGCACTGGTGGGAGAAATCTCCGATGACCAAGATATACGATTTTACCACCATGTTTTAGTCTGATTGAATCAGTATTTTCCTCACAAATAGGACATGCTTTGTATCCTTTTATGCTATATCCAGACAAATTTCCATATGCTGGAAAGTCATTAATTGTGCAAAATAACATAGCACACAAACTGAAGATCTCTTTACGTGAAGCATCATATGTCATAATACCTTCTTCCCATAGTTTCATTAGGTCATCAATTAGAGGTTGAAGGTAAACATCAATATCATTTCCAGGTTGCTTGGGCCCTGATATCAATGTTGACAACATCACATACTTATTTTTCATACACAACCAAGGAGGAAGATTGTATATAACAATCATAACAGGCCACGTGCTATGTTGGCTTCTTAATGTAACATAGGGATTCATTCCATCTATACAGAGTCCAAGTCTTAGGTTTCTTGGTTCGTTACCAAATTGAGGGTATAATAAATCAATTTTCTTCCATTGTGGTGAATCAGATGCATGTCGTAGGACGTCATCATCATTGACCTTTAACTCCCCATGCCAAGACAAATTTTGCACATCTTCTGTATTAGCAAATAAGCGTTGAAATCGTGGTATTATTGGTAAATACCACATCACCTTGGCAGGAGAGCCATTTGTAGCCTTAGCTGAATTTGTAGTCTTATACCTTGACGCACCACATTTTGGACAATTTATCAAATTACTATAGTCCTTCTGAAATAACACACAATCATTTGGACATGCATGAATCTTCTTAGCCTCCATTCCCATTGGGCACATTATTTTCTTTGCTTGATATGTTGAAATTGGAAGCTCTTTGCCTTCAGCAAGAATTTCCTTTAACAAAGACAACAGTGAAGTGAAACTCTTATCGCTCCACCGATTTTTTGCTTTAAGAGTGTATAATCGCATCACAGCACTCAACCTCGTGAACTTAGTACAACCCTTATATAATGGTTTTTCAGCATCATGGACAATGTTTGCAAATAAAGAAGGTGGATCAATGACATTGTCCCGACAACTACGTAGCATCTCATCAATCATACCATCCTGAATCTGGTCATCTTCAATCGGTTCATCATTAACATTATCATCATTATCTATATCTTCTATGCCACAACTATTAGTATCGACATTTTCTGCTCCATAATTCAATTTCTCTCCATGCCAATACCATTCATTATAACCTTGTATGATCCCATTGCATATGACATGATTCTTAATTTCCTCACCAGTATCAACTTTCAAATTGTTACAACAATTTCTACATGGACAATATAGCCTATCTGTAAGTAGTTTCCTATGTTCCTCAGCAAATCTGATAAATTCATCAAGACCTTTGGCAAACTCTGGACTGCAACGGTTCTTGATAGACATCCAACTTCGATCCATTTTCTATATCACATTAAAATTAATTATAAAACTAACAGTTTAATATTGATACTATAATAATATGTAAGTTTTTATTGATAGAAAGTGTACCACCTATCCCATTTTTGAATATTTAATCTCACTAGTAACTGTATAATGTATGTTTAGTTTTGAAGAAAATTTCAGCAGCATTTCCCCTAAGTTCTCCAAGTACACCGATGTAAATGGCAAATAACCACTCACATATGTACCCAGAGAACAAATGGAGAAATTCTACTGAAATAATCTACAAAACTAAACATACATTATACAGGTACATCCTAAGTGAGATTAAAATATCCAAAAACAGTCCCAAACTGGGGACTATCCAAAGTTTACTCCTAATGAGTAAATTTTGAACGGGTTTCTAAGTTAATATATAAATGTATTATTTTCATATTTATATATTAAGTTAAACATCATGCATCAACCCTAAAGTGTCAATCTAGGAGTACACATGTCTAATCTAGTATTAATTTCTAAAATTTATATAATGATTACATATGAAAAAAGACATGTATGTTTTGATTACTTGTACAAATTAACAAAGTAAGGCCATTTCTAACAGTCCAAAGATTGAAATCATTATAATATTCAGAACTATTTGTGAACATTACAACAAATATGATTAAAACATTTATAGCTTCAACATAAATAAGTTTCAGGTCCATCTCGGTCGACAATTAGTCGACCGAGAGCCCACCTGCACGCAGCGTCCAGGTCCACTCTCAGTCGACAAATTGTCGACCGAGAGTGGACCTGGACGCTGCGCGCAGGTGGGCTCTCAGTCGACTAATTTTCGACCGAGATGGACCTGGAAGCAGCAATGGCGGTGGGCGGAATGAAGGGAACAAGGAGAAGGAAGCTCGAACTTACTTGGAAATGGCAGCGAGCTTCGTGGAGGAAGAGACGAACTTCACGGAGAGGCGGCGACCTTCGTGGAAGAGTGGAAGGCGGCGACGACAAGCTTCACAACAATGAAAAGCTTCACGGCAAGGAAGAGAGCTTCACGGCAAAGAAGAGAGCTTCACGACAATGACGGGCTTCGTGGAGTAAGAGTGGAAGGCAGCGACAACGAGCTTCACGATCTTCTTCACGGCACCGATGAGCTTCACGATCCTCTTGGCGGCGTGGAGAGGCAGCAACGGCGGAAAAAGAGGTTTCGCGGCGCCGCGGGAGAGAGATTAGAAAAGAGAAAAGGGTTTCGCGGGAGGAAGAAAGACTAAAATTTTGGCTTTTTGCAAGGAGCGAAAAACTCTAGCGTCAGTTAACAACCAAAAACCGACTCTACATATAAACGGTGCCCGTGTCGGGTTGTTTAATAACAATCAATCACAAACTCGGTCGACGAATTTGTCGACCGAAACGATCTATAGGGTCGGTTATTATGTAAAACCGACGCTACAAGTGCTAATACGAAGAAATCTGGTTGGTTTCGGTCGACGATTTGTCGACCGAAAAGGAGCAAGACTTCCTTCGTACAAGCACCTCTAGGGTTGGTTTTTTCGTATATCCGACCCTAGAGGTGCTTATACATGTGTGAAAAACTAAATTGGATATTGTCAGTCGACAATATTGTCGATCGAGAACCTTATAGGGTCGGTTATTATAAAAACCGACCCTAGAGGTGCTTCTAAGAAAGAAATCTGGCTTCATTCGGTCGACAGATTCGTCGACCGAAGATGTGTGAAAACTGGATCGAAAATTCATTTCGGTCGACAAATAGTCGACCGGGTATTGTTCTAGAGTCGGTTATAAAGGAAAAACCGACCCTATAGGTGCTTATACATGTGAAATCTGAGTCTAACTCAGTCGACAAATTTGTCGACCGAGGAGCTCTAAAGTGCTTCCACAACCCTAACAATGATGTTATGTGAAACTTTAATATATGGTGATGTCGTATGAAACCCTAATATGGGATAATGTTATGTGAAACCCTTATATGGAATGATGTTATGTGAAACCCTAACATGGAAATGTTATGTGAAACCTTAATATAGGGTGGTGTTGTGTAAAAACCCTAATATGGGATAATGTTATTTGAAATTTTCAATATGGGATGCTGATATGTGAAACCTTAATTGATAAAGATGGAAACTCTAACCCTAATGAGGGAATAGAGATGTTATTTTTGTATTGCATGATGTTGATATGAAATTGAGATGATTGTGTAACAAATATCCTAAATACCTTGGTCAGATGACCTGAAGGTAATAATTACCTGATAAGTGATAACCATGTTTAGTGATGAACTAAGGGTTTAAATACCCAGAATCAACAAATGTGATGATGGTGGTATTGAGGGATGTGAATTCCCAACAATGAGACAAAAGATTGAGATCCCAATGCTTTATAACATTTTGAAAAATACTAAACTCTATTCAAAAATTCTGTCGGTCGACTATTTGTTGAACGAAAAAGCTCTAAAGTCATCCTCGGTCGACTATTTGTCGAACGAAAGAGCTCTAAAGTCATCCTCGGTCGACAATATTGTCGACCGATTTGTCTCGGTCGATAATATTTTCGACCAAAATTAACCATGTTTCAATGTTTTAAATTAAGTATCAAGTATGTGTGTATGAGATTAACCAAGTGATGCTTTGTCAAATTTAGCCATAATTTATTTTTCAATCATTTGAAATAACAATATTCTTATATAACATGTATATGTCCAAATGAAGCCATGGAAAACACTTTTATTCATAACAATTTAATGCCCATACACTTTATAAGATGAAACATGACATACTTGCTTTATAAAAAGATAAACATTACATCATTACAAAGATATCTCATAATCTCACTGAAAAGATCGAAGGATTACATCAATGTCTGGATCTTTTCCAAGAAAGGGCTCAGCTCCGTAATAATTGACCAGTGTCTGCCACTCCAAGGCACCTGTCTTGGTTAAGGCATAAGCCTCCAAGAAGGTGGGAACACGATCAAAGCGAAAGTGGGCAGCAATGTCTTGAAGTTGAATTGGGGAAAACTGAGTATGTGTGAGATCAGGAGATGGTGGAGGTGGAATTTGATAGTAGTTGTAGGAAGGATTGTATGGATTTATCATGCCAGGATTAAGGGAATAGGGATATTCATCAGGTTGGTTAGGAGAGAGAGATTGCATCCTTTAGTTTAAATAAGTCATGCCATGGTGATTAAAATCCAATTGCCTACTTAGGTGATATTTGGATCCAGCAATGTATGTCAAGGTGTTTGTAATAGGATCATGGGGTAGGTTGGTAGGAGGATGTGGTGGAGGTATGTCTTGGGTGGATGTCTCCCCTTTAGTCCTAGCCCTTTTGTGGCCAAAGTCGATTCCCATCTTTTCCACCGTATTTTTACTTATTTTTTGGGGTTTTCTATCCCATGTGTAACCTAAGTCGTCCTCAATATTCTTCTTAAGAAAATGTTGAGTGATTTGGCATACAAAGTCGGCATATGGTGGATTTCCAGAAAACTCAAACATATTCTTAATGATGATACGAATAAAGTTTATGGGAACACTTTTGAGAATGGCATAGATAAGGTACATACGAAAGGTGGGTACCTCAGATTTGTTTGCTCTGGGATGGATATTGGTGGAAACAATGAGATTTATGATCCTAGCTTCAGGTTTTAAATTTATGGCATAATAGGTACCCCTATCTTCATGACAAGTCGTATTGGATTGAAAGATGGCTGTTTTGACATCACTAAGGCTAATTGCAGTGTTATCTTGGGAGAGTTTGTTGAGTGGAGTTCCTCTAGTGAGATCAATAAAATTTTATATTCTTCTATATCTATGTCAAGCATTTCAAGAATACCCTCCTCAGTAAAATGGAATCCATACCCACCAACCATAGAGGAGAAGGAATCATGGTCAGGATGTTCGACTAAATTGGCATAGAATTCATTAACTAGTTTGGAGGAGTAGGATTGGAAGGAGGGATTTAGAAAATCAGTCAAATGTTGCACCTCGAAAAGTTCCTCTAAATCGACAATGCTTTGGAAGTCCATGACGTCGACTGGTCGTCGTGGAAGAGGAGTTTTTGAGGAGAGCCTGAGGTAGCGTTCGCCTGTAGCTTGGTCGATGAAAGGGACGTCGTTGATGAACGACAGCGGTGCAAGGCCCATCCTTCCTTTCCTACCTGCAACTTGCTTCTTTCCGCACGTAGATGATGAAGCCATTTCGTTGCTTTGAAATGGAGAAATAGCAAGCGAGAATTGGATGTAGAGAAGCTGAAGATTTTCACAAGAATACACTAGAGAGGAGCTAGAGAAGTGAGAATGTGAAGGTGTGAAGAAATGGATCGTTTTGGGTGCTATTTATAGCAAAACAGACCCCATTTCGGTCGACAATTCGTCGACCGACGCCCCCAACGGTCATCTTCTGGACCGTTCTCCTGGTCGCCCAACGGTCGTATTTATGGCCGTTACGACGGTTGAAATTCTATCCGTTATGACGGTTGATTTTTGTAGCCGTTACGACGGTTGATTTTCTGGCCGTTGTGACGGTTGGTTTTTTTAGACGTTATTCAGTCGACAAATTAGTCGACCGATATGATTCGGTCGATGATTCGTCGACCTAGATTGAGCCAGAATTCGCTTAAGTACCTATAGGGTCGGTTTTTAGGTTAAAACTGACCCTACAGGTACTTATTCATGTGTGAAATACTAAACTGGATCCTAGTTTATCTCGGTCGACAATATTGTCGACCGGATGTGCTTCTAAGGTCGGTTATAAAGAAAATACTGACCCTAAAAGTTGCTTATACACTTGAAAACTGACTCCTTATCGGTCGACAAATTTGTCGACCGAGAAATGCTCTAAGGTCAGTTATAAGAGCAAATCCGACGCTAGAGGTGCTTGTACATGCGTGACTTATCTGGATCCAGAATAGATATCGGTCGACAAATTTGTCGACCGAGAAATGCTCTAAGGTCGGTTATAAGTGCAAATCCGACGCTAGAGGTGCTTATACATGAGTGAATTATCTAGATCCAGAATAGATATCGGTCGACGAATTTGTCGACCAAGTATATCGGTCGAAATATTGGTCGACCGAGGAAGCTCTAAGGTCAGTTTTAAGTGCAAATCCGACGCTAGATGTGCTTATACATGCGTGAACCTTGATCTAGAATAAATATCGGTCGACAAATTTGTCGAACGAGGACACATTTAAGGTCGGTTTTGTAGAAATAACCGACCTTAGAGGTGCTTAACCGAGGAGGACTGTAAGGTCGGTTATAAAGAAAAAACTGACCCTATAGGTGCTTGTATACGTGAAATTCAGCTCGTTTTCGGTCGACAAATTTGTCGATCGAGGTGCCCTTTAGGGTCGATTATAAGGTAAAACCGACGCTAGAGATCGAGGCGCGAAACCAAATTTTTTCCGCGGGAAAAAATTGTCTATAAGGTCGCTTATTTTAGAAAAACCGACCCTATAGAGATGTACTACAAGGTTGGTTATTTTAAAAAAAGCGACTCAAAAGGTCATAAGTGGTGCCCGCGATTTTTATAGACATATAAGGTCGGTTATTTGGAAAACCGACCCTATAGAGATACACTACAAGGTCGGTTATTTTAAGAAAAGCGACCCAAGAGGTCTTAAGTGGTGCCCGCATTTTTTATAAACATATAAGGTCAGTTATTTGGAAAACCGACCCTATAGAGTTACACTACAAGGTCGGTTTATTTAAAAAAACTGACCTAAGAGGTCTTAAGTGGTGCACGTGTTTTTTTAGACATATAAAGTCGGTTATTTGGTAAAACTGACCCTACATATAGTGACGTTATAACCCATTTCTGTACTAGTGGAATATGGTTTGGGTGCAATCAACTTGGTGAATGTTATAGTAATTAAATAAAACAGGTATGTGACCCCTATGTATGTGAAACCTATTTTGTATGTGAGCCCTATTTAAATATGTGCACCCTATTTTGTATGTGACTCCTATTATGTGGACCCTATTCATATATGTGATCTCTATGGATGAATGTGAATGATTATTGTGCAAACAATCCTAATCTCTCAGTTGGGTCTTTTCCAACCCCACAATCATTATTGTGCTAGCCTTATTATTCTCCTAAATGCATTTTTTGGCTCTTTTACTTCTTTGATGAATCAATTGCAGTTGTGGCTCACTTATGTGAAATATTTAATCTTGTCATGGCCAGTGTTGGCTCATCCTTTTGAAATACTTGGAAACATTGTATATTGTTGTTGCTCATGTTGGATCCTTTATTTCTTGAGTTTTATTCCCAATGCTATGTTGCAATCTTGTTATATTTATCAATACTGCCAAGTGACTATTTAAGCATGATGTATTTTAGGCCAAATGACAATGTTAGTGTACATGAGTACAAACCACCCATAGGGCACTGAGGTTTTAGTCCTCCTGCCGGGCACTGGGGTTTTAGTCCCCCTGCCATTTTTATATTAGGCACTGGGGTTTTAGTCCCCCTGCCACTTTTTAGGCACTGGGGTTTTAGTCCCCCTGCCATTGGTGAGGTCTGGTAGGTGCCTCACCCTACATTGTGATGACTTTGTGTCTTAATATATTCATGCTATGTGATTATTATTGTGGTGATTGATTAGGGCAGTTCTCTTATTCTTATTTGAATATCTATCTCATTCTCTTAAAATCTTGTAGCATAGAGAATCCTTTATTATGAAATGTTGTTGACTATTACTTGTCTTATTCCTTTTGTTTGACACATACCTTTTATCTTTCTCTTGCTGGATGACCCCAACCATCTAGTCTAGGATCGGAGTGCGCATGGAAGCTTGGTGAACCTAAGGCTAAAGATAGAATAAAAAGAAAAGGAACATATAGCTTGCATGTTCATAGTTGCTTTTATATATTAAGTTGTTTTGTTTGGAGGCAATATTGTCTTAGTCTAAGTCTTCCTCTACCTAGATCCTTGTTTTTGTATAAATTTGTACTTCCTTTATGGAAGTTTTGTAATGTACTCTTTATACATTTTGAATAAAGTCAAGATTTTAAATTTCCGCTGCTACACAATTGGTGTTTTTGTTTATCATGTTTATAGTAGAGACTTGGTCTTTACACCCTTACAAAATGGTCAAAAAAAACATCATTGCTTATTGTGAATGGCAACAAATGCCCTGAGCTCGTCTTCATATCCTATGAGGAAGAGCTTCAAACATCTTCTCCCATTGTAGCTGACATGACACCTGCTAATCGAGGGTAGTTTGAATAATCACTATTTTAGGATTCTATAAAAAAATATATAAGACATAGAAATACATGACATGATACCATAATTGAAAAAAGTTATCAAGGTAATGCATCTCCATGAGGATGGTATCTACTACACGTCTAGGGCCAGAAGCGCAACAGAAGAAATTCACCCCAAACTCTATCTGAGATATGTTTCCCAGGAAAAGTGACATCAATTACTTTATTTGAAGATAAAAAATTAAAATAAAAAATATTATTGTAAGTTGACTTCCTATATTCCTTAAAAATCTTGTATTGTATACTTGGGATAATCTAGGAACCAATCCATAAGTTTGGGTCCCCCCTCATAAAGAAAAAGAGAATGCATGCATACACACGTGATACACGATCTAAATGTCACAACCAAATAAATCAATTGTTGCAAATGTAATTAAGTTTTTTGGATGAATAACCATTGGTTACTGACAACCCTCATGTCAACTCATTCCTTGATGGGGAGTTTACTAAGCAATGAATGACAACATTATTGACATGACATAGAACAAACAATGCTTCCTGATTACATGCTTTTCCTACCATATATAAACATTTTGTACAAACGCTAAAAGGATTCTCGATGTTGAGAGTGGGAGATGTTTTGCAAAAATTAAGCATTGTGATGTTGCTTCTAGGAAATATGGGCACAGAGTATAATAGCGGAAACAAAAAAAATTATCTATCTATATTCCTATAACATCAAGATCACATCAATTACTATGAAATAGGAATGATGGTTTAGCGAGTTGTAGCTGGTCCTGGAGCAAGTCCAATGACAAAAACTCACTTCAGTACAACTGTAAATAAGTTATCCTTAGATGGTGGCTATGCAGCTCCTGGTTTTCATCATGAACAACGAACAAGAACAACTTCTACAATGACTCATGTGGTCTCACCATGAACTGTAGGCTGACTTTGCTCTCCTAGTAGAAGCAAAATGGCCCTGCCTCTAGAGTAGTCCACACGGACCAATTGGAACTCTTTTCATCCTTCCCAGATAGGCGTGAAGAATTTGTCCCTCATGCTGGCGTACTAGTCACCAACTTGCTCTCCTACAACAATGATCCACAGTTGTTCTCTCATGTTGCTATTTCTTCCTTGTCAGGTAGGACTTGCTTGAGCTCTCTCAGTTACCACAACTAAAGAGGAAAATAGTTGTCGGAGGAACTGATTCTTAGTTGTCTGTGTTGTGTTTTGAGAATCCCCTAGTATCCCTTTATTTATAGTAGAGGCTACGGTCAGGGTTCCCAATATGTATATGATTTGTGTGGGAGTGGAAGGGATCGGAAGATCTTGAATTTTTACAACCTGTGATAGACAAAATGGTCTTCTGGTGACCTAGACAGTCATATGGTCACACTATACAATCATCTTACACTTTTAAATGGTCGTCTGGTAGTTTCCCAATCACACACAAATTTGGCAATTTCGATTCCCAATTAATATCACATATGAATTCCTTGCACCATAAGAAAAGTGCAATCAAAACAATTCATGAAACATCTCAAATCTTTGTTCGGACCAACCGGGCCATATCATACAAGTGAGACACCCATCACACTCCCCCAAATGGTCGTCTGGTGAGTCTGAGATGAGTCGATCGATTCAAGGGTAGAACTAACCCAATTCGAACTCTGATTAGCCTGACAACCCAAACGACCATCTCAGCACTTGAGATGCCCGTCTGGCATGCCCAAATGGCCATCTCAACACTTGAGGTGCCCATATGACATGCTCAAATGGTCTTCTTAACACTTGAGATGGTCATTTGGCAATTCCATCAGCCAATCTATCAATCTATTGCATGAATTGAATACCTAAATGTTGTAGTAATCAATTCAATCATCATTCAATATAAACTCCTCTTCTAGATGACATCCTTTTATGTGACTGTATCGGTCCCATATCACGTTGGTTTGAATGTCCATAACTAGATTATGACATCACAAGCAAGGAGTGGTGCCTAGTCTCACATCAGTGCTACCCAAATGAATGTAAAGTTGGAGAACAACTTCAAACTACAATCTATGTAAGGTGTTGTAGTGATTGTATAATTCCTTTATCTATGATATCCAGAGTGAAATAGAGGCATGGACTTGTCATTCTTTCAACGTTCATCTCATGTTTCTTGAACCAAGAGCAGACTGTCTGAGATAATGTGACCTTAATATCATATATTAACTCACATATGCATGTACATGCATTTCTCAGTCTCACTTATCAAGTGGCCAGGATATCATACTCCAATAGGAGGGAGAAATCAGATATGTATTACTCCCAGTCTATCCCCATGTATCAAAGTCACCCAATCATCACCATTATAACAATCTATGTTTCAGGACATCGTTTTATGATGTCAAAGTGTGTCCAATGACATGTGATGAGTTAGTGATTTAGGTCTAAGAATCACAATCACCACCTTCACTTTAAGAGCTAACTATGACCACCGAGATGGTTTCCATGTGTCACTCTCAAGGTGGGTCTGTTCGATACACTGATCTCTAACAATTATCTGTGTGCTTGGTTTGATATTGCCATATAATGACTAATGATATTATGTCATCAACCAACCCACACTCTAGCCTTATGTGTTATTGGTGTTTATCTACCTTCCACAATAACAGCCGACTAGAGACATAATAAGTATGTACATACTCTTAACATTCATATGATCTCATCCTTCCAAGTCACGGACTTGAAGACAGACATCATTGAGTATTGTCATTCTTTAGATGCTTATAATATTTCTTCATTATCTCATAACTGATTGAAACATAATGAACTGGAAGCTTTCCTTTATTTACTATTAATCAAATCTTTTATGGTTTATGCCATGTCAATCATCACATGATTGGCTCTGTGGCATACCTTACCAACAATTGCTAATGGCGGTGTGGACCGTGTGGTATGGCCCTGAAGATGGCATATGCTATGGAATGGACAGTTAGGGTATCTATCCTTGACTTGATCATTTAGTCACCATCCATGATCTCTAACTCAAGGTAGGCCTTGTGCTGAAGCCAGGCGTAGCAGTTTGTGGAGAATAGTGGTAGAGCCAACCACCTCATAATGGGGTGACACAAATGATCATGGTAGTATTCTGTAAATGACCTTGGTGATACTGTGCATCTATGTACAAAGTATATAGGATGTTACTACTTGGATGTTGGTCAGCCTGAAAGATATGTTATTCACCCCATTTAAATGTATTTGGATGAAAAGAATAGATAAATTTTACACCAATTTATGAAAAAAGCTGAAATAGCTTCCACATTATAGAATGACTAATTTCTATATCTAATTAGGATACTTCTCCTATATATGTATGTATTATTACTAATCATTAAGTATCATACATCATCCTACATATATTTGAGAAGCACTCAAGATGACAAATACCAATGTAAAAGAATACCATGTTTTGTTGTCCAACGCCATCTAATTTTTTAAATCTTTTTGGTAAAGGTATGTAATCTCAAAAAAGTACATAAGTTATATATTTATCATTTATTGGGTGGATTTTATTTATTTTTATGAGGCACACATGCATATTCTTATTTAATAACTTTTACAGTTCTAGGAATCAAAATACAATATAGAAATTAGATTAATTAATTTATATAAGTAGTAGCAAGTGACAAGTTATATTTATATACAAGTTAATAAAAAAATAATATAGTAATTTATTGTTGAAAAATATACTCACTATGGTGTTATATTTACTCCTTGATGTTGTCTCATAAAAAGTAACTATTACAATAATTTACTTGTGAATACAAGACCGATACAATCATCTCTATGTTGAGATGAAAATGAAGAATACCACCATCTGTGAGCTTTAAAGTTTAAAATAAAGTAATATATATACTTTATAGAAAATACATTTTTTAACATTAATGTACATATATCAATGCATATTTGTTCATATTAAAGACTATAAATTTTAATAAGCAAGATGTTGGTGACTATCATGGAAGTTCTTGTGCACAATTGCTAAAATAACATAATAAAAAGATAAATTGACATTATAACTTTACAAACACAAATAATAAATTAAGTTAGCCCAATTTTTTAAGGTTTGTTACATTTTTTATTTTTATTATATTTTAGTATGTTTTAGTGTGATTTTTTTAATTGTAGTTGTATTATCGTAATGCATGAATTATATTCTATTTACCTTGATCTACAATGGATATGTATCTCATGTAGAAATTACTTATATTTATAATTATAGTGCTACCATGTTTTACATACATACATATATATATGTGTGTGTGTGTTTGTTTAATATATATACATGTTCAAAAAATTCATGGGTTGAATGAGGAATGTGCCCCTCCTTGCCCCTGACTCTGCCAATGGTTGTAGCAACCATTGACGTTGCAGTTGCGGATGGAGCCTATGTCATCAATCTCTCTATTGACAACTTAAAGAAACCATGACTGCCTCTCCATAGAGACGTCTCATGATCCGTTCTTTCAAGGCAATGCAGCATGAGGTAATTGTCTACTGATCTGTTGGGAATGAGGGGCCGACACCAAATAACGTTGTGAACTAAGTGTGGTGTTTGTTGACTGTTGGTGCATGCACCATGGACAGAAGGATTTGAGTCACTGTCCGCCTAGGAAATGATGACGAGGTGCATGGCAAGTCTGTCTATCAACCATTGGACTATACTTCTTACCTCCTTAGCCCCTAGTGTTGTACACTAGTGAAGGGCCCACTCACCACATGAATGGGAAGGTCGTTTGCTGGACCAAAGTGAAGAGATATAACATGAATGAGATGGTTCATAAAGTGAAGAATGTTGAAGGACACGAGATCATCATCATCGACAATGAAGGTACAAAGCATAGTCTCTCCCTTGTGTAAGTCATCACCGACAGATCATAAAATCATGACATATCCATTAATCTCATTCCTAACTATTGGGACTGAAACTACCTAACAATATGTGTCGGTGGCGAAGCCAGCCGCCTCATAAAGGGGGCACAAACGATCATGGGAGTATTGTTTATATAACCTTGGTGATATTGTGCATTTATGTTCAAAGTATATAGGACGCTACTACTTGGATGTTGGTCAGTATAAAAGATATGTTATTAACCCATTTACTTGTATTTAAATGAAAATAATACACAAATTTTACACCAATTTATGAAAAATGTTGAGATAGCTTCCACATTATAGAAAGTCTGATTTTTGTATCTAGTTAGGATACTTCTCATATATATATATATATATATATATATATATATATATATATATATATATAAATATATTTATATATATATATATATCAGTGTGTGTGTGTATTATTTATAATTGTTAAGTATCATACATCATTCTACATATATTTGAGGAGCACTCTAGATGAAAAATACCAATGTAAAAGGTTACCATATTTCTTGTCTAACGCTATCTTATTTTTTCTTCTCTGTAAATGTATGTAATCTCAACAAAAGTACATAAGTTATAAATTTATCATTGATTGTGTGGATTATATTTTTTTATGAGGCACATATGTATATTCTTATTTAATGACTTTAACAATTTAAGTAATCAAAACACAACATAGAAATTAGATTAATTAATTTATATAAATAGTACCAAGTGAAAAGTTATATTTATATATAAGTTAATACAAAATAATATAGTAACTTATTGTTGAATAATATACTCACTATGGTGTAATATTTGTTCATTAATGTTACCTAATAAAAATAACTATTAAAATAATTTATTTGTGAATACAATATTGATATAGTCATCTCTATTTTGAGATGAAAATAAAATGAATATCACCATCTGTGAGCTTAGAAGTTACAATAAAGTAATATTTATACTTTAAAGAAACTACATTTGTTAAAATTATTGTACGTTTATGAATGCATAATTGTTCATAAAAAATACTTCATATTTTAATAAGCAATTGGTGAATAGTCATTGTACACTATGAGTAATATAACATAACAAAAGAATAACTTGACATTATAACTTTACAATACAAATAATAAACTAAGTTAGTCCAATTTCTTTAAGGTTTATTACATTTTTATTTTTATTATATTTTAAATATGTTTTAGTGTGATTTCTTAATTTTAATTGTAATTATATTATCATAATGCATGAATTATATTATATGCACTTTGATCTAAAAATCTAAAATGTCTAAGTATCTCATATATATAGTGTGTATTCTACTCCGAATACACTCGAGTGTATTCTAACCTGACTATATATATATATATATATATATATATATATATATATATATATATATATATATATATATATATATATATATATGTTATGCGAGGCGTTGTGCCATGTGAGTGTGCGAGGCATAAAGCTCCACCGTTCAATTATCTTAGCCTGCGATGGCAGGGTATTGCGGATCTGCAAACAAATTTACTTGAGGCATGACTTAAAAAGACATTTACTGCTGCTGGAATGACTTTAGATGGCAGTATGTCGACTAGCGGTGAAAAGACATTCTTTCAGAATTCCATAGTGGCACAAGCAATACAGTAATCGTTTTGTCCGCCTCCTTTTCCAATTCCAGTAATATAATAATGAGATCGCCCTCCACCTCTCGTCGGAATGACTCCACCTCCTCAACTATTTCACGCTTCACCTCATAAAAAAGTATTTTGCTAATCAGTTAGGAATTTTGTTTTACTAGAATACGCAATATCTAAATGTCATTATACGCAAACTCTGTGCGATATGCCTTCTCACCATCCGTATTTTAATTTAAATAACTGGTTCGTTCCACTTTTTCGAACCTTCTTATTCTGACACTCTTTAAACTTTGTGGCTTTTATATATATTGTATTCGTAATGATTATCATTAATTGTATTGCTTAACTAGAAAATGGTGGATGTTATGCTTATGTCGGGTCATTAAATCCACTAGCGCTTATCAACTTGAAGGTATTACATTTATAAAGTGTAGGAGACCGTAGTATAGCACATATCCTATATTTATTTTATAGGACAATCAATCAAAATGCATTATCTTCTTTCCTTCATATTCAAAACACACCTCTAAAAAATAAAAAGAGAGAAATATCAACTGTACACTATAAAACTAAAATAATTCTATTAGATCTTACTAAATTTCTACAGGACATGTCCTATAAAAAAAAATTGTTGGGAGACTACTATTACTAGTTAGTTTACTTTACAAATTGAGTCAACTTGCCAATGACCGGACAGATTAGCAATCAACTATTAACTGTTGGGAAATTAATCAGTTTTTAGTTATTCTTTCAACAATACTATGACAATAATTTAATCCGAGCAATAATAAAGAAAAAAGAAATAACAAAGTTTAGATGATCACGTCGGTAAAGGCACATCATGAAGATCACTTTCATGAAGACATAATTTGTCGCTCTTATGCACAAGCTTTACCGGTGTCTTGCCTCTCATATTCAATCACCTCCATAGCTTAGGTCCTACTTCCAGGTGCTTGCTAAGAGGACAATGTACAACATACTTTGACCCTCGAACGTTGTAGAAAAATAAGTCGCAGTTACTTTCAGATGCACAATATTCGGTGGAGAAGAATGGCGAAGAACAAGCTCAAAGAAGGTGGAGAAGTAAGCAACAACAAAACTGCACACAACAACAACGAGCAACACAAGAGTAATGGTCGCACACACCAAACTCTTGTTATGTTGTTTCTAATTTTCGGTGTATTAGAAATGACTTGGATTTGTTCCTTTTATAGTTGGACATAGTCACTCAAATTGACAAACAAATATGCAAGTCTGCTTCAATAATTATTGAATACCAAATTTCCAAACAAAATGTTTTGTTGAGTGCACTCGAAACAGAACTGATGAGATATAACAACTAGAGAATTTTTGGGCGAATTTAATCCAGAAATATTAATGGTTTGAATGACTTGATACAATTGCTTTTCTAAGGTAATTAAAGAATTGAAAATTGTGCATCTTCAGATTTCCAAATGACAGAATTAGAGTTAAGACACAGTCAAACAAAATAAAATAAAATAAATAAATTTTATTTTGTAAAAATATTAAATCGCACACATAGATCTCGACGGGGTCGGGCTGGGCTGGGCATGGTGTGGCAGGGTGTGGCGAGGCAAGTCGCGTGCACGCTTGTTTGTGTTTAATTCGTTTAAACACAAAGCACCAATAAAGTTTAAATTCAAAAGCCCGGCCACAACCATTGGTCTCCTCTTCCATTTAAAAGGATCCCTCTCACTTTAGAAGTGAGTAGTGTGAGACTATAGATGGCTAAGATGTTTTAAATACAACTGAAATGTGAGTTGAAATAAAATATTAACTAGTCAGATTAACTTTTTATAGTTACAGTAACAATGAAAGGTCGATAAGATTGCCAGTTTTGGAGAAGAAGTAGCGGCCAATGGTCATACTGACCATTCAATTGTGAAGGGTTCAATGTAGCCCAACTAGCATCCCTAGGTATCGACCTTCATTGTTAGTAGCAATGATAATCCTCCCCAACCAAATTAGTCAGCCAATGTAGCACCTTAAATCCGATTGGAGGCCACAAAAGGATCAAACCTCAAACCAACTGCCGAATCGATCCTAATTATAATCATAAATCAAGAAGGTAAGAAAATGTACAGACAAATTTTTTTAATATCATTCACAAAAATTCTCACGTAAAAGGCCCGTTATATTCATTATAATGTAACTACAGACCGTTCATAATAAGAAACCAGGAACATCACATATTTATAAAAAGATATGTCTATTCATATATAGAGCATGCACATCACGTAGAAGGCACATAGCTAGCACAAAACATCATCGTAGCTAGGTTTGAATTTCTTTTTTTTTTCTTTTTGGTATTCAAATGATGATTTCTCGCCTATTTATAGGATTGAATGCAATAGCCAAGTCATGACCTCTTTCAAGATGATCCAGATATATCTCTGCCATATCTAAATGTTGGGAGATAATCTATAGAAACTTGCAAGATGATCAATCCTAACAGGACGCCCTAGTCAGGCGATTGGTTTGTCAATCGGCTGGTTGGACTGAGACCAAAGAAGAAGAAATTCATACCAATGAATCGATTGACAGGCATTGCCAATCAGTTGGTTTGAAAATGAAAGAAAATTGTCAAAGAAGATCAACCACCTCGACAATTCGGGAATTGGCTAGTTCATTTCTTATGCTTGGTTTGGCAAAATGGTGGCGTTTGTTCAGACAATATTTAAATATTGTCAGGTAGGGGCGGTGAATTCAATTGATGTTACCAAATGTCACGTTGACCACTGTTGGCTACTTGTACTTTTTTTATTTAATGCAGTGTTGGACAACGTTTGTTGGTTTCATTTCTTCATCGGAAAAAAATTACATGACAATCAATCTCACCTTACTGGAGCGGTGGCTGACCAAATGCTTTGTCAAACGCTACATTAGTCGACCAACTAACCAATCGGTGCCTTTCCGAGCTATAGGTTAGTCAACTAGTTGACCAGTCGAAAACATATCCAAGGCGCTTACCCAATTTGTATGTCGACTGGTTGAGTAGGCGCATAGAACGACTAGAGAATCATCCTTGTGAAATAGGGTTGAGTTACCCCTAGTCGATTGATCAACTCACAAGTGAATCGAACAGTTGAGGACATGAGCAAGCAAAGCCATAAGTGGCCATTCGATCGAGTGGCCACCCAATCATCCAGTTTGTAGGTTTCCAGTGCCACTGAGCTATTTATTTACTTAGTTTTTGGGCTCAAAGGCATCCGTATAAAAGAAATCTTGATCTAAGGAGTCATGGTTTGACTCTTAGGATACGTATCACACTTTCGAAGGTAAAAGAATACGATGGAGAAAATGGAATAGTGGTTTCCTCTCGGGATCTCTTCATACTCCCAAACATTTATCTTATGCACAAGAAATCGACAAGCAATGATATATATAATATTATTCTTTGCACATGCTTTTTTACATCATCAACAAGGACCTCTTACAAAGTGAAATTTTCCTCTCCTTCAATTATGCACTTCCTCACCCATATGATAATTAGTTATATTGGATAACCTCTGTCAAGCAACCCGTCACATGTTTCTCAATTAATAAGTTGTGATTGATGATTAGTCAGATTGAAACCAGTTTTATAAAATTGATATTATTACACTTTTGAATATGCAATTTAATTATTGAGACCCCTCAACTTGATCATTTTGGATCCAGTCATTTTTTATAAAAAGTAGATTTTTTTTAAATTACTGGTGAAAAATTCACCTCAATTTGAGCTACGATTTAAAAGTTACGAACCTTGCAAACTTACAAATTCAATTGTTTTACTTATATACATTTGGCTCTCCTCTCAGCCAATGGTAGTCTATGGGTCTCGAGCCACAACTTCAACTCCTATCTCTAGCCACTACAGGCATGGTGACGACAACAAGTACATAAGAACTCCTAGCTACCCCTACCTTGAGCCCTACCCCTACCAGCATACCACCCTTATAATTGTGTTAGAAAATATAATATATCATATATATCATTGTATAAGTACGAATAACATCATATATGTGATGTATTTTATTAATGAGTGACTAAAACTTACATTGAGCCATGTAAAACCAGCCTCTACATGGCCTATAAAAAAAACATGTGAGGTGTGTTTCTTTTCCATACAAGCCTGCTTGCACACTTTCTTTTACCGTGTTTGTTTGAAATGCCTTACAATTATTTTGTGTTTCGTAATTTTCAGTAGCTATTGTGTTAATTTGGTACGATTTGTTTAAACATTCTAGTGTCATTTTGTATATTATATATTTAATTGTTTTAACCATTTTTTATTTTTTTAAGAGAAACATGCATTTGTTCTACATATATCAAAGTGGAATTATTCGTAGAATTAATATACACGTTGGTGTAGTATCATTTGTGAATCCAACTTGGCATAGGCTAAAAAATTCACCTTTATTAATCTTAGCGCACATATATATCTAAAAGTCATATATTATAACACGTGCTTAACACGTCTTATGTTAGTAAAATAAAATACGAGTCATGATGAGGCCGATCACAAAGAGAGTTTGTACATGATTTCAATTAATCATTACCTATTATAATTAAACAAAATTCGTAATAGTTTAACATAATACCTTTCATTGATGCAGTGAAAAATGAGAGTAGATGAAGAGGTGGAGTCACGAGGAAGACAGGTGAAGGGAAGTGGCGTAGTCAGAAAATTTGGACTGGAGGGGCACCATTATATACATAGCCATTTGCAGCCGAATAGGGTAGGGCACAATGGATATTTACCATTAAATTTCAAACAAAATAGAGACCAAATAGTCTGAAAATACATATCCTCAGTAGGGCACTTGCCCACCCAGGTCTATACGTGGCTACACCACTAGTGAATGGTGATTATATTATTATATTACTTGATCTGGAAAATAATGGAATAAGAGGAGGACGATGAGTTTATTGGTTGTCATTATGAGTTATGAAATTATGTCTTTTCACCTCCAATCAAAGACCACAAATATTATAGGTCATGTTATCAAGACCACAAATAGTATGCCTTTTAAATAAGTTTCGTGCGTTGATTTTGTTGTCTTCGGATGAGTGACTTATACTCATTTAAATGAACTCAAAATTTGTATGTAGCCTAATTATAGTATGACAATAAAGATCAATAGTTTACATTTTAGATCCAATATTTCTCTATAAAAAGTAGAAGAATTTTTTTAGATTACTGGTGAAAAATTCACCTCAATTTGAACTACGATTTAAAAGTTATGAATCTTGCAAAATTATAAATTCGATTGTTTTATTTATATACATTTGGCTCTTCTCTCAGCTAATGGTAGTCTATGGGTCTCAAACTACAACTTCAACTCCTATCTCTAACCACTACATGCATGGTGGCGACAACATGTACATAAT
>OY856412.1:667796414-667831414 GCA_963693085.1 Alisma plantago-aquatica | reverse complement strand
GAGCTCAATTATTTAGCAGACGAGCTCTATGCTTGGACGACGGGCAAGAATAAGACCATTGATCCTCCATGTCCGGTTGTTGCCAAGAACAGAAGAGCCGTCTTTGAGTCTGTAACCTCACCCGGAATGGATTGATACGGTAACAGAAAAGTGCGGGCGTCGACTTCTATTTTGGCGGCCTGTGGTGGGCAGCGTAGCTGCGTAGGGAGTAATGACGACCGGTCCAACTCTATACAGTCCCCGTGAGGGTCACAAACAACTCAACGAGTTCAGGTGGTCAAGAGTCAAGAGGACTGCATTATCTAGATAGGACCGACTGAACAAGCACCAATTGATGATGCTAATTGCGAGTGTCTGACTGTAGTGTTTTCTAGCAACAAATGGCAGGGTTTGCATGTGAGACCAAGGAAGTTAGTGGCAAATGGCTGGGAAATGGTAACGCCGAAGGAAGCTTTGTGACAGATCAAACATTGAAACATTGATACATATCTTCTCTGAAACTGGCTTTCGTCGTTGCCGATGTAAATCTAACTGTTTTTTATTTCGCCATTGCCTAAACAAAATTCAGAATACAACCGAATAACGATTTGAGATAACGGAGTGTGTAATTAGTGGCAGGTCTAGAAAATCTCACTACGGAACTGAGTTAGATAAGTTATTATAATATTCAACAATTAGGGGATGGTAATTTTCATATTTTTGGTACAAAATTATGTTAATCTAAAGATTCGAACTTGGCTGTTCTAACACCGTAAGTATATAATCTACCAACCCAGTAAGACAGTCCTCTAGCAACGCCCCTATTTGTAGTATACAACTTAGTCGTTGAATTTGTAGCACTAGAAGTGCCTTAAATCTGGTGAGTTGTATAGAGCATAAAGTGCACATGAAGGGGCTTGGAATTCTTTTCTTGCGTAAATTCATGCCCGTTAGTGTTCTATGATATGCCAAATGAGCCAACAAAGGATTTGAATCGTTGTTTGACATTTGATTTTTCAAATACAAGTTAAAGGGCGTAGATGTCCTCTGTAAGTGAAATGTAAATAAGCATGCTTGGATGTGTATGTATTATCCCGTTTTCATGTAATGTGGTTTGTAGTATTTGTTTCGAAATGATGTAATATCTCTTCCTTAGTGTCGCTAGAAAAATAAGATGTGATGATTCTCTTGTTTGTTTGATCTACGAGTCCCTATAAGAAGTCGGGCATAAGATGTAGTTATGTGTGTTTTTCTTTGATAATACTGATATTGAGGGATAGGATGGTAATATTTTTACCCTCGAAAAAAAATTGTACTATTAGGCACTAAAAATTATGTGATGAAATATCACATATTTTCTACAATGCTCGCCTCTTAAACATCTACCCTAAAACCTCATATTATGTTATTACATATTCCTATGAACCCCATTATTAACTTATCAAGAATGACTTATCCTTAAAAGTAATTTCTATGTCTTTATATCTATTCAATCCAACATCTTTTAGTGTTTTATCATATACACGTTATTTTTAGCACTTACTTATAGCACGAAATGCATTGTGTATAATATTTGACGTAACAGTGATAGTAGAAATGTATAATTAATATGCCAAAATGAAGGAAAAATATATTTTTTCTAAAATATGGGTTCAGTTCATCCCCCATCTTAGGATAATATTTACCTATCTATCTTTTCAAACCAACATCTTCTAGTGTTTTATCTTATGCACATTATTTTGGTAGCATTTAATATTCAATGTAATAATTAGTTGAATTGTACAAATAATAAACTGATATGAAGGTAAATAATATCTTTTAATAATGAATATTAGATCTATTTTTTAGTCTATTATGTTAATGAGTTTAAGTGCATTAGACTATACTAGTTTGCTTGAGTCCCAAGAATGTTTTGAGTCTCAAATATGTTTGAAACATAAGTTTGCAAGCATCCCCACATTTTGATATACCATAACTACAATTTACGTAATACAACAACAAACAAATATGCCTTCTGTCTAATTCTTTATATGGTATCAGAGTTGTCATTAATTTTCTTGAGAGAGAGAAAGAGAGTCAAAGAAGAGCTCCCACTTGTTCACGACCATCGCTCTTTAGGGTTCTTGGCCATCGGCAGGGATGGTCATCCCATGCATCTTCTAGATCTCTCTCTCGAGCATCTTCAATAAATAAAATAGGATTTTTAGGGAGTAATGACGACCGGTCCAACTCTATACAGTCCCCGTGCACTACTACAGAAACAACGTTCAACGTCGCTTTTAGAGGCCTCAGTTTTTTTTAGTCAAAGTTAACATTAAACGTCAGTTAATAAGGACATCTGACGTCTATATTTGAAGACCAGCCAAATATGGGTATCGCTTTTCATTCAGTGTCGGTTGAAGAAATGAAACTGACACCTAAAGTAGCCTGCGAAATCCAATTTTTTCGAACAAAAAAAAATTGCGCCAAAGAATCAGATAAACGTCGGTGTTTTACAAAGGCTAAGGACAAAGGGAAATCTAAGAAGAGTTCTAAATATAGCTAGAAGCCCAAGTCTTCAGCACTAAAGGCAAAAGGGAGGGTAAATCAGGGAGGAGATTCTCACCACTGTCACCAGCCTGGACACTGAAAAAGAATTGCCCTCTCTACCTAGAGGAATTAAAGAAGAAGAAGAAGGGGATAGAAACCTCTACTTCATGTATAAACGTTATATGATAAATTTGATTACTTCTTCATCTTTAGTCGGGCATAAGGTGTAGTTATGTGTGTTTTTCTTTGATAATATTGATATTGAGGGATAGGATGGTAATGTTTTTACCCTCAAACCAAAATTGTACTATTAGGCACTAAAAATTATGTACTGAAATATCATACATTTTCTACAATACTCACCTCTTAAACATCTACCCTAAAACCTCATATTATGTTATTACATATTCCTATGAACCCCATTATTAACTTATCACGAATGACTTATCCTTAAAACTAATTTCTATGTCTTTATATCTATTCAATCCAACATCTTTTAGTGTTTTATCATATACACGTTGTTTTTAGCACTTACTTATAGCACGAAATGCATTGTGTATAATATTTGACGTAACAATGATAGTAGAAATGTATAATTAATATACCAAAATGAAGGCAAAAAATATTTTTTCTAAAATATGGGTTCAGTTCATCCCCCATCTTAGGATAATATTTGCCTATCTATCTTTTCAAACCAACATCTTCTAGTGTTTTATCTTATGCACATTATTTTGGTAGCATTTAATATTCAATGTAATAATTAGTTGAATTGTACAGATAATAAACTGGTATGAAGGTAAATAATATCTTTTAATAATGAATATTACATCTATTTTTTAGTCTATTATGTTAATGAGTTTAAGTGTATTAGACTATACTGGTTTGCTTGAGTCCCAAGAATGTTTTGAGTCTCAAATATGTTTGAAACATAAGTTTGCAAGCATCCTCACATTTTGATATATCATAAATACAATTTACATAATACAACAACAAACAAAAATGCCTTCCGTCTAATTCTTTATATGGTATCAGAGTTGTCATTAATTTGCTTGAGAGAGAGAAAGAGAGTCAAAGAAGAGCTCTCACTTTTTGACGACCATCGCTCTTTGGGGTTCTTGGTCGTCGGCAGGGATGGTCATCCCATGCATCTTCTAGATCTCTCTCTCGGGCATCTTCAATAAATAAAATAGGTTTTTTCAATGATACTTCTGCATTCCTACTATATCAAAAGGAACACCACTGATTGTCTTCCTTGTAGCACCATGGAGGAGCCATCGTTGCTCTCCTTTTACTTTGTTGCCATCTACTACACCCTTCTTTTTCTTCTTGGAACCATTCTCTTTATTCTCTGCTTCTCTACCCATCTTTTAATCTATTAAAATCCTATAGAGAGATAGAAGAAAATGATTGTTGAAATTATCTCTCGACATGCAAATTTATCTTTTTCTACACTTTCAAATAGATGATGTCTTCTACAAATGATGTGTTACGTTTCCATATGTATCAACAATATTTATATTTTCTTTTTAGTATTTTTTTCTCTTGTCAATTCTCCTTCCAGCCCAACATAATCCATGTACTACCCATATATGCTATGCTAAATCTTAACCAGACTGATTTAACTTAACAATTTCCCTCCATATATTTTTGTATATATTTGTCTCCTCTACTATCATTTATGACTCTCCACCCCAATTACTCTCTTGATTTTTATTGTTGTGGGAAAATAGAGTAAGACTTTAGATGAAGGGGTGGAGGAGATGAAGAATGAAGAAAGGAAGAATTATATAGTGTTGCTACTTTATATCTTGTAGTTACTTATTAACTACTAATTTAATCAAGAGGTTGTTTATTCCAGATACATCACATGTACTCTCTCTCTTTCTTATCCATGCATGAGTATAATGACTACCATTATTTTTGTGCTCCAATACTCTATGGTTTGTCTGTGCTTCTGCACATTGACTACTACTTTGCTTGTGCCCTAGTACTCTCTGAATAGTTTGTGCTTGTGTTATGAATGTATATTCATCCTAGTTTGAGTTGCATTCTCAGTCAATTTTATCACTCAAGTCTCTTGATTTTCATTAGAAATAGCTTTGTTTTGATCTACTTAGTATTTTTATGCTAATTTGTAGGAACTTAGTACTTTTCTTGACTCCTCTTCCAGGTGTTGAATCTTATCACTCTACAACAAGTATGCCAAGGAGGTCTCGCTACCTTTCAGCAGGCGGGAGTCGAGAGGAGGATGCCTCTCACAGGGTAAGGGGAAGTGTCCCGGTCCAAAATGGATTTTGAGCACTTCTAGAAGGCAGACTGATCAACAATTTTTGTGTCTAAGGTCAAAATTGGCCCATCGATTCATTGGCCAATCGACCTTCAAATGTCATCAATGATCAAGTGCCCCATCGACCTTCAAGGTCAATGACCCATCGACTCTCAAGGTCGATGGCCCATCAACCCCCTAGTCAACACACAGAAGGTTGACATGCAGACTCATCAATAATCAAGGTTGATGACTCATTGATATCTCTCCATCGACCAAAATCATACAACAATCATTGATCTATAATAGACAAGATTGAAGCCATCGATTGACGACACAACTCAAGCATGTCATTAACATTCAAGGTTGATGACCCATTGACCTCATAGACCGATGACCAGAAGCCCAAGAGTCAGTAGCCACTAGTCTACAACCAATGCTCAACATCGATGGGAAGCACCAGCAGTCGACAATCATAAACCTATAAAATATACCCCAAGCACATCACTTCAAATCATCTCAAATTGTGGATACCAAAAATGCTGAAAGGCTGATGCTAAGATCAGAGCCAAGTCTGAAATCATCGACCAAGCTAGTGCCATCGAGATAGATAAGCCATCAATCTACAAACTTGGCAACTTCCATCAACCTCCACAAATCTACAACCATCAACCTCCCTCTCCAAGGTGATTGATTGTTGGGTTTTAGGGGAGACAGAGAAGGCAGCGGAAACAAAATTTTTTTTCTCCCCAAACCCGGAACAAGGAAACGCGTCAACGTCTATATAATAGGAAAGGATGGTTTGTGGAATCATACCTTGTCCTGAGGCTTGCTCGGCGACAATACCTCGCGGCTTGCGCGGTCTTCACCTCCAGTCTTGGACGGTGTCTGTGCAGCTCCTGGTCGCACCGGGATTGAAGACTCCTCCTCTCACCGGGACTGTCGGGATTGACAGTTGTCCTCCTGAGCGGCAGAAACCTCTCTCCTCTGAAGTAGTCCACACGGACCACCTGGAACTCCACACTCCTTGTCCCACAAGGAAGTGGAAGGAGTCACACCCTCCGGTTGACGTACTAGTCGCCAACACACTCTCCTACTGCCAGTTGCAACTGCAGTTGTCCTTCCCTTGCTGCGCCTCCCTTTGCGGGAAGCACTTGCTCGGGCTCTCTCTCGGTTACCAAAACTAGAGAGAACGACAACTTTTCAGAGCAACTGGTTGCACTGAGTTGTACTTTGAGAAGCTCCCAATACCCCTATATATATAGGAGGGTCATGGGACAGGGTTCTCCATCCCGGGCATTGTGTATAATATTTGACGTAACAGTGATAGTAGAAATGTATAATAAATATGCCAAAATGAAGGAAAAATATATATTTTCTAAAATATGGGTTCAGTTCATCCCCCATCTTAGGATAATATTTACCTATCTATCTTTTCAAACCAACATCTTCTAGTGTTTTATGTTATGCACATTATTTTGGTAGCATTTAATATTCAATGTAATAATTAGTTGAATTGTAAAAATAATAAACTGATATGAAGGTAAATAATATCTTTTAATAATGAATATTAGATCTATTTTTTAGTCTATTATGTTAATGAGTTTAAGTGCATTAGACTACACTAGTTTGCTTGAGTCCCAAGAATGTTTTGAGTCTCAAATATGTTTGAAACATAAGTTTTCAAGCATCCCCACATTTTGATATACCATAACTACAATTTACGTAATACAACAACAAACAAAAATGCCTTCTGTCTAATTCTTTATATGGTATCAGAGTTGTCATTAATTTGCTTGAGAGAGAGAAAGAGAGTCAAAGATGAGCTCCCACTTGTTGATGACCATCACTCTTTGGGGTTCTTGGCCATCGGCAGGGATGGTCTTCCCATGCATCTTCTAATAGCACTTGGGTGGCCCAAGCTAAATCTGTCTCATGTACTATGGCATACAAGCTAGTCCCGCTCCCAATCCAAACAGATTCTCATTAGAAAGGCTTCCTTTCCATACTTACTTTTTCCCCCAGTGAAGAATGTGATTCCTTGATCGATTATCTATATCTCAATCATCATCATCATCTAAGCCTCAATCTCAACCATGTTGGGGTCGGCTACATGGATCTTTTTTTCCAATTAACTCTGTTATGGGTCATACTCTGGAGGAGCTTTACCTTTTGGTTATACTAGCATCCTGCAGTTACTTGTACTTGATAGACTTGTTAATAGCACTTGGGTGGCCCAAGCTAAATCTGTCTCATGTACTATGGCATACAAGTTGTGTACACTATGGGCTTCCTTCTCTTCTCCCACCCTCAGATTTTGCTTGCATATGGATGAACTCTCTCTTACTATATTTGAGTGATGTATGTGAATGTAATGATTCTTATTGTCAACTTATGCTGCAGCAGATGTTGTTTGAGATGTCTGTATGAAGAGGGAGGGGGGTTTCTATTCATGTTTGGGTTGTGTTTATTTGTTTTTTACTGTCACGTTTAACCTTGATGTCTTGTTTGTATATGTACGTACTAGCTGAACATTAGATTCTCTCAGGATCATACCTATGGGTAGTGTTATAAAGTAAAGCTAATTAGTTGATTCAGTTATTTACTGTTGGCCTGATACTATCGACTATTAATGTTTTGTAATTTAAGTATGTATTAGTCTATTTTTACTAAATAGAGAGTCAATTTTGTTTAGTAAAATACACAAATTACCTATCTTTATTTATTTATGTTAGCGCTGTTTATTTTGCCTAAGATGGTCAAATGTCTCAAGTTGGTTTCTCTATGGGTTGCCAATTTGATAGGTGGGTTTGGGTTTTTATGAGTGGTGGGAGGGGCATGTCCTGGGTTGGACATTTTGTTTTCCTTTTGGATGTAAGTTGCATGAAATATATGTGATGGCCACAACCTATTGTACGTTATTCAACACCACATGGATTATAAAGCATCCACATCTGTGTTTAAATGAATTGTCAGATTCTCACAATATCCAATACAATTTTTCACATTACAAAACAAAGAAAGGGCTTAATTTCTCGTCATTTGCTAGATGTGGTGGCTTAGTCATATTACCACACTATGTTGTACATGCGCTGTCTAAGGCAACACCTAGTGCGCCTATGCACCTTAGGTGTTAAAGGGAGGATCCCAAGGAAGCATGGACACATTTTTAGACACAGGCACTGACACGGAACACAACAATTTTCCAAAATATAGGACATGGATAGGCGCTGATGAGGGCAGTTCTTTTTCCTAATATATACATATGTTAGTGTATAATACATGTATGTATAATTATATATGAATATGAATGCAAATATGTATGTGTTTGTGTGTACTGCAAACAATATAAAATAGACAAATAAACATGCTACATTTTTTTAGGTAACAACATTAGATTTTCAGAATGAATAACTGATTTCCCCTCACTGATTTAATTAGTTTATTAGACCAAAATGTATTTCATGATATTAACTCATCTTAGATTTTGCATTTGGACTATTTTTAAGATATTTTATATGTAATTTTGATTAGATCTTGTTGTGTTATATGTTCTCAATCACAAGAACACTTAGAAGTTGTTGTTTTTCCAGAATTTACATCCTGAAATAGGTTACTACTGGAGCAGTTGCTACAGTAAGTGTCCAAGAAGTGTCTGAGTGCTGTCCAGCCGGGTCCGCGCTGCAAAAATGAACAAAATGTTTGGGCCGTGTCCGGGAAGCGTCTGTGTCCGAAATGTGTCCAACAAGGCCACGACAGCTGTTTAGAAGTGTCTGTGCTTCCTAGGAGGATCCTAAGTCTGGGTGCCTATGCCCCTTCGTTGGATGACATGGGTGCCTACCTAGGGCCTTTTGGGCCCTATTTAAGTCAATGTTATTGCAAATTAACTCTTATTAGGCCTAAATTAGATCAAAGTTGGGTGTTAAGGGTCAAATGAAATCAAATCAGGCCTGATTTTGTTTATGTTAAGTTGGGTTACATTTGGTTTGATATAGGCTTTGTTGGGCCGAACCAGGCATGTTTTCCCTCCAATTTGGTCCAATTGGAACTACATGCTTGATTTTACTCAATTTAGGCCAGATTAGGGCAAAACGGGGAAAATTAGTTTGAATCAGGTCCGCTTTAGAATTTATCAAAAAAAATAAGATCTGCTTTAGAATAAATTGCGCCAAATTTCATTGTTGTCTTATATTGGTTGAATCATGTCTAATATTGGGCATGTGAGGTGTGGATTTGGTGTACTTAAGTTTTATTTAGTTTAAAGAACACCAATATAGATAAATTTATTTAAAAATACATGCAAATCTAGCTAGATCTATATGCTAATTCATTAATACACACATATCTAGACTTTGACACTTAGGTTGTGAGCCCCCTACCTTGGAGGATGTTGCCTAGACAACCTTGGTACCACAATTGTTTCCAAGCAATTTGAATCATGTCTGATTTGGAATAAATTCTGCCAAGTCTCATTTTGGTCTTATATTGGTCAAATCATGTCTGATATTGGGCATGTGAGTTGGATTTGGCATACTTAAGTTTGATTTAGTTCAAATAACACCAATACAGATGAACTTACTTAAACATATATGCAGATCTGGCTTAACTCTATATGCAAATTCATTAATATATATGTGTGTGTACCCCCCCCCCCCCAAAAAAAAAAGGGTTTTGAAGCTTAGGCTGCAAGCCCCCTTGGAGGGTGCTGCCGAGACAACCTTAGTACCACAATGGTGTCCAAGCAAGTCCCAATCAGACTTTATTCATGCAAGTTAGTGAATAGGATCTCAAACTACATGTCAAAGTTATCATCATTGTCTTCGTCATCGTTATCCTCGATCCCAACCATTTTGGGATCAACTGCATTGACCGTTCTTTACCTATCAACTATATTATGGGCCATATTCTCATCAAGATTTTGAGATTCAAAACATCTCCTTATAAGCTTCTCCCAATTTAATTTAGACTCATCTCTTCTTTGAGTTGTGCTCAATTCAATAGCATTGCTTCAAATTGGTACATTTTTAAGTAAGAGTTGCACATGTCTATGCCATTCTAGGCAACCTCAACATTAATGGTCAAACTTGCTAAAATAGCACATGCCTTTGGCAATGCTAAAATACAAACTGAACAAACAAACTCCTAAATCTTATACTATGTCCCTACAAGAAACCCAAAAACAAGGAGGTAAATGCATTTAGGACATAAGCATTTCTAAGTTATAAGATAACATGGGGAACAAACTTTATAATGCAATCAGTGTCTATTACCTTGTTGAATACTTTCTTGTTAAAGTGTTAGATGGAAAAGGCTGGACGCCATGACGCTTATCTCTTACATGCATATCCTCTATACTATTAAATTATTAATGATAGAATTCTGCTATATACATTTACAATTTACTTTGTATAAATAGATGTGCACATACATCTATGGTGAATCATGAATGGTAAGCCCTAACCATGGGTATTTGTGGTTTCCATGATAGACGGAGGGGCCCTAACTTGAATATAGGTGATTCAATATTTTGTATTGCATTGCAAATCAAGTCAATAACAATAACACACTTCTTAGATGACGACGACTTCAAAATCACTAACCACCTTTCTTAATTTTAAGTTTTTTCCCCTGACATGGGCTTATACAAATACATGAAAAATATGGATATATGGGGTTCCTATGATGTGCTTCAAGATGAGGGGATCGTTAGATTGCAGTCTATGAAGACAAATACTCCAAAACATGTGTCGTATTTGTCCTTGATATGCATCGAATACCAACAATCCGTAGATACTCTAAAATACATACTAGATACTCTTAGGCTGTATCCATGTCGTATCTAGCTGGAAAAAATTGGAAATTTTTTTGGGTATGGCTTGACTCAATTAGCACCTGATATTGTCTCCTGTCTCAACCCTCACTACTAATTAGCAACTAGTAGCAAGGGTGTCACAGATTTTCCATTGAAGTCGAGGTTAGTCACCATTCCCCTTGCTAAATGCTATCTTCCTTCTCTTTATTTTTTCTACCTCCTTTTGTTGGCACTCCTTTTAAATGAATTTCCATGTCAATCATGGATTTTTACTTGTTCTTTATTGCAAAGAAGTTCATTTATGATTTGCCTTTACATGGTGCATGTGGATACTTTCCCTTGCTGAGGTGCAAGTTTTATGCACATTGATGTCCTCCACATTCTCTGGAAGGCTTCAACTTAGTCTTGTTGGTTAACACACCTCAAGTTTTGGTGACTATATCCATTTTGGTTTATTCTGGATGTCTATCTAGACATTATCTATTTCATCTCCTTTAAAGGTAAATATTTTATTCCCAGCCTTGTCTCCCCCTATTAAGTATTGATACTCCAGTATAGGTGTCCTATTAGTATCAAATACATATATGATATCGATACTCCCTAGATTTTCTCTAATACATACCAGTTACTTCTAAGCAGTATCCAATTTTTTAGGATACGAGCTCAATACATCCTGGACACAACCAACCCATTTAGCAACCAAGGGAGCACCCCACTCACGTGATCCCTCAAAATCCTAAAACCATGTGACTAACCAACTATAGACTCTCCCTGATATATTGTGATTTGAAATGAAATTGGATTTTCTTAATCTATTTTTTTTTTAAATAGATTGTATGGACATGTGCAACACAGACCAACAATTGCACCTATTCGAAGCAAGGTTATTGAGTCAAGCGCAACTAAAAGAAACATAGACATACCTAATTTAACATGGGAAGAGCTTATAAAGAGAGATTTTCAATCTTTACATCTTGATTAGAGCATAGAATTAAATGTCCAATTTCGATGTCGTGTCCGATGGCCCACAAATAGAATTTTTTTGATATTTTAGCCCTAACGATTTCGACGACCAAATAAGAGAATTAAATCATGAAAATTTACAAGATGATCTAAATGCCAAGATCTACTCAAATATGCAATAATATTTCATATTGGATATATGGGGGGGGTCTCCCACATTTGTAAGTGAGGGAAGCGGAACAATTTTGACAGAATTTTGATGACAAAATGAATGAATTAAGTTGTGAAATTTTGCAAACACAATGTTTAAACATAGACACACTAGATTATATAATAAATATATATGGTTAGAGGTTAGGGTGGGATCCATGTCTTGATGAGTTAGTGCACAAATGAACAGAAATGGTCAAGTCTGTTAGATAGTTAGACTATTATAAACTTGAAAACTTCAAGTTAAAACAACTCGAGTACTAGACTTTATAACTTAGAGTTACAACTTACCAGTTACAATATTGTAGGTTAATATATATATTGTATAAGTCTACCATTATAATATATTTAGGGTTAATAAGTGAATAATAAAAAATATATTTAGGGTTACAATTTACACTTAACGTTTTGTATAAGGCTACTATTATAATATATTTAGGGTTACATAAGTTTAAAATACAATAAATATAAGAACTTCCATTAAAAAGGCCCTTATAGCCATTTTGTGTATAAATGTGAAATATATTGATTAGATTTTCAAAATAAGTATATATATACGTATTTCACACTATTGTTTCTTAGATTTACAAGTTCACTTCAAGATCTTGAGAATTTTAAGAGAAATGTCACTTAGAAATTCAGGATTTTTGAAGTATTTATTAAGATATGTCGAAAAGGGAGTAGAAATAGGAGGAGTAGCTGGGCTAGGGAGAGGGGTTACATACATTAGAATCTAGTAGAGCGTCCTTTGAGAGTAAGATATCACAAAAAATGGCTAAAAGATCAAAGTCTAAGCAAATCCAGTCGGTGGAACACTATTTTTGCGAAACATGTACTGCATTTTGCACTGATTTCACAATATCAAGGCCCAAATTGGACTTTTTGCACCAACATACCCCTGTTTTGTGAAATTTTGACTGTAACTGTGAAATTTTCGCGAAATTGCGGACCAATTCCTACATATTGACGTTTCGATGTCCGGTTGAAAAAAAAAATTTGAGCAAAATTTTGCAATTTTGTTCAAATTTTTGTTCCATGGATTAGAGTATGACCCATAACAGAGCTGATTGGAAAAGTAGGATCTATGTAGCCGACCCCAACATGGTTGGGATTGAGGCTTAGATGATGATGATTAGGACCCTATAAAATAACATCGATACCCACCATGGGCCATGTGATCCACAACAAATACCTAGGTGGAAGATAATTCACAACTAATGTCGAGCCACACTCCATATGCCTTGGCAGCCTAGCTGTGCATCTTAGACACATGGTTTATTGTCTTCTAGTTGATCAAGTTTTCCAGGGCCCATTTTTACAAATATCGATTCCTAAAGCATATTGTATTTGACTTTCACGAAGCATTGATGTGTAGGTAGATGGCTTTTTTGTTTCCACCATGATGTAATATTACCTGCCGACGTGCTTAACTCGATTAGCATGTATATTTTAACCTTGTGGGTATTGTCATATATAATGGTAACAAACGAAAACCAAAAGATAATTTTTGACATCTATCCCTAATTTAAGCATTTTATTGTTTCTTGAAATGTATGGGTAATCTGGAGTGGTCACACACTTTCATTGGTCCCTGTCACTGTATTAAAAATCGGCCTGAGTGGCCAAGACCCTTATCGCTTAATTTAGCCCCTAAGCGTCCGCCTAATCAGTTTGAAAAAAATCAGCCGCTTGCCCTCTTAGCCCACTTTCCCCCTTTTTTCCACTTTTGCCCATTCTTTTCTCGCTTTGTTAAAAAAATTACTCCTGTAAGCACGCAAGATTAATTAATTTATATTGTCCAAGTAGTATTGCCTGTAATATATGAAACTTGTATACATTAAATGTTCTATGATATACCTAGTCCTAATTTAGAATGCATACTTTGTATGTAAGCTGTAATAATAGGGTACTACTGTAATATATCCAAGTAAATATCATACTACTCTATTATTCTTCTAATGGATGATTCGTTTTACTGATTTCATTGCTGCTTTCATTAATTACTGTTTGGTACTACTGGTTAGTAGTTTTGATGCAATACTGATTATTTGTTTAGTAGTAAAGTATTAAATCATTAATTCATAGTTGGTTATTCACAACTACTGATTTGCTTGCTGAACTTAATGACTAGAAATATTGATTAGTAATAAGTATTGATAAATGCTTAGTTGAATACTGATTTACTTGGTTATTTTACCAATTATTATTACTGATTAGAAGTAAAGAGTTTAGTAATAATTCATAGTTTGTTATTTACAATTACTGATCTGCTTGCTGATTTTAGATATTAGAAATATTGATTAGTAGTAAAGTATTGATTAATGCTTAGTTAATTACTGATTTTCTGATTAGATATGTATAAATGTTCCTTAGAAATATTTTTTTATATAGACATTTGTGTAATTTTGTATAGAATATATAAAGAATTTAGGCGCCTGCCTGCTGCTTAACCGATTACAAGGTGCTGTCTGTACGCCTCCCGCTTCCCGCTTTTTAAAACATCGATCCCTGTTAACAGCCTTCCTTTCAATAAATGTCAACCATGCAAATAGTTTGCACTCAAAAAACAGCTTAGACATCCTATAACGTATGTCTTTGACACAATTCTACAAAACTGCCTCATCATTCTATGTTGTAGGTTAGCAGTTTGTTTAGGGCTTCTCACAAGTCATAATTAGGTTGACTTGTTGAAGCTCCAACATCTGCATTATGATATTAACCAGTTATTAATTGGATGGGAAAGAGTTGAACCTCTTTATGCTATTAGAGTAGGGAGATGTGCAACCAATAGGTTAGACTTGATTTCAGAAGAACATATTCTCTACACCCCCTCTATCCTTCTAGGACGATATCGATTAAGTTGAGCAAACAATGACTCCTTATTTACACAATATAATTTATGTGGCTTTGCCTGCTATGCTGATAAATGATGTCAATAGGCTACTTGAGGGAAGAGGGTTTGACAATATAGATGTTCTAGAATATAATTTGTGGATGGATTAGGTCTTTTTGGAGACTGGATCATAGATGAGGTTTTGTTAAGAAAGTTTGCATTGTGAAAATTTGGTTTGAAATCCACTTGATGGTTTCTTGGTTAACAAAAATGCTCCTATTGTGTTACACAAGAAAGACATATCAAAGGACACCGAGCTTGGTTGGACCCAAATGTAAAAAGAGTAAATGTTGATGCAAATTTCAAATGAAACCTTGAAGGGATGTTCACACTTCTTAAAGCATATGCATGCTTGTGGAGGAGGCATGCTCATAGTTGAGGTGCTCGCCTAGGCGTCACCCAGTTGCCCATGCGATCATGGTGTGTGTGTCACCTAGCTGGACGTTTAGCTACTGGGCCCAAATAGGCGGGCTTGTGGGCAGCTATGCGATTGCTTGGAGGGTGCCATCTTCACTAGGCGCATATCTTTTCAGCTGGGTAGGGCCCAAGTACCTCGACCCACCTCATATCTTCTGATTACGTGGAGCAACAATACCGTCTTGGCATTTACATTTATCATTTATGGTTAGATATACAACTATAGACTACATTCTTTTAGGGGTATTTTTTCTATAGAATTGTAAATGTGGATTGAGTAACGTTCTCTTTATTTATTTTGCCATATCTTTCTTAATATTTATATTCAGAATGTATGTTCACATCTATTATTGTTTGGATTCTTTACTTAGTTTTACTTCAGTAATTTAATGAGAGAACTTCAAGGACATCGAATGACATTGACTTCAACTTATTAGGATTTCATTAGTAATGTATAATTTTAGTCGTAATATTCTTATATACTTATGTATAATAATAATAAATATTGTTTATTATAAAAAAAGGGTTTGCCTGGGCGCCTTATTGCATTAGGCGACCAACCTAAGTAGGTCAACAGCGCCTTAGGCGCTCAATCAACGTAGGCCACTACCTGGGAGCCTTAGATGCTCAACCATAGTAGCACACAGCTTGGCCGTCTCGAAAACTATGAGCATGTTCAAGTCAACCATCTTGCATATGAATTCTGAAAACATTGTTCTGAGGTCCCGGTGTTAAGGACCTCGTCTTGTTTTGGTCTTTCAACCATCCTGCTTGAAGCTGGATTGATCTGTTGAGTGCCTCTAACATGGTAGCTAAAGAAACTGCAACATACCTATGACAGGGACGAAGGAATCATCAAACCTATTGTTAGGAAGACATGATTACAAGATCATAGGGCCTTATAAGTATGCACCAAATAGGTTGATGACTTGATGCTAAATAATTCCAATCACAAGGATTGATTTTGAAGTATAGATGCCTTCTCCACCATAAATCTGAACCGACAATCTATCTTATCATAAGAAATGGAACATGGAACTCATGGGCCTACAGTCCTTTGATTAAATACTTTGTTACTTTCCCTTTCTTTAACTTCTTGGTAGGAGTTTTGCCTATTTTCCTGGTCTTCCATGACTTGAACAAGAGCTTGACAGCCTACAGGTAGGAAGCACTTCATATTGGAGCTTAACATATATGGCTATTCGAAGGCTTATTGTACACAATTTTACTTTTGATGAGGTCCCATAAAACTGCGATCAGTTTATCTTTGTAGGATGTGGTTGACTTCACACTTAAACATTGTAACTTTGCACAGTAAAAACCATTTGGTTTACAATTGCTAAATCAAGCTCCCTCCTTCCCCAATAACATCCATATCTGGTGCATTAGACTCCACATCAATTAACTAAGCATGTAGGGGTCACTATCATATATCACGATAAGTGTATGGGCCAACCAACAATGCTTGCACACAGACCTAGAGGTTGACTTGTCGTATCCTTTCACTAAAATTTCTCGTTCAACTTGTCATATCAATTACTGAGGTGTTACATGCTTACATTTTGGTTTGGCTAAAAATAAATATCAATACCTGAGTGTCCATCTGAACTGTCAGTGGGCTGGATGGGGCAGCACTGCAACGACAACCTACCAGCTTTTGTTATAGGGTTGTGTGAAAACAGGCATGGTACTGATCTGTTTCCAGGTATTGCCAATTTGTCTGATTGGCTGGTCTGTTTCTTGTTTCAGAACCCTGTCAACAATGCTGTATATACCTTTATGAAAGTTAGGGAAAACTGTGTCAGTTGATGGTAGTTTTGTCCTATGTGAGGATATTCTTGTGAAGGAAAGATAGCATAGGAAGGCAAATATACTACTCTGTAGTAGAAAATATAAATTGCTACGATGTTTTTCTGTATAATTTGGTGAAAAGTCAAACAATCAGGCGTCAACACTTGCGATATTATATGATATTGTTTCTGATTTTCATAATCAACAATTGCTGTTGTAATAGAAAGGAAAGACTCTAGGAATTCTGGTGAACTGAATTTATCTCAAAAGAAAAATTTCTCATCACCGGTCATAAATGTCATGATTTGCTCTTATAGAGCCTTTGCTCCTTAGGCAATGTATTCAGCAAAAAATGGGCATGGTTTATTTGTTCTTTGAATATTGTTTTTTCGTTACATATATTTTTTGTTACTATTTCGTTGTAAGAATTTGGCCGTTGTCTAGTCTTATAAGTATCCCGACGATTAATTTGATATTTTTCAGCATAAAAAATGAGAATGAAGTTGCTTTATGCATCAAAGAACTCAACTCCTCAAATTTCGGTTCCTCCATTGTATTTACGTGGGTCATAGATTCCTTCGAGGGAAAAGAAATTGAAAGGGCACTGCTGACCAGCCTTCTGATAAACTTCAGCTGGTCACCACATTCCTTACGTAGTCAAACATAACTCGTTCAAGGGTATTACATGTATTTGCATGATGTGCTGGTATTCAAAATGCTAGCTCTTATTGTACATAATATCTAATATCTTGAAATATCTTTTGTCAGGTTTGGATCTGTTTTATCGTCGTTGGAGGATGCCGTAAATGATGCTCCGAAGGCTGCAGAATTTCTAGGACGCATGTTTGCTGGAGTGGTACTGGAGAATGGTATTCCTGTTCGGGATATAGGTCGATTGCTTCGAGAAGGAGGTGAAGAACCAGGGTGTCTTTCGGAAATCGGACTTGCAGCAGATGTCCTTGCAAGCGTCTTGGAAATTATAAAGGCAGAGAAAGGGAAATCTACTTTGAAAGAGATGCAAAGATTTAATTTTAGATTTGAGGACTTTAGACCCCCGCGTCCTTTGATATCAAGGAAGCTTGAAGCATTTCTATAGAAATATTACATACCTTATCAGCTTGGGATATCGCCTGTGTGGGTATGTTGGAGGTCTCTAGAAGGATCTCTCTAATGAAAACATAGATTCAGGCATTTTGGTGCATATTTAATTTGTTTTTTTGTAATCGATATCTAATTATTTTGTAGGCACTTGCAAGTTCACCGCTAATCCCCGAATTTCTGAGATTATAATGCTGATCAATCAACTGATTCACAACATCTTGGAAAGATGAATCCTACCCGATTTTGGAGGGATTGATGCTTCTTTTGGTGTTTGTATAGTCTGAAATCACAGTAAAGTTATGGCTCTTGTGGTGAATTGGTGATTTAGGCTCTGGCAAGTGCAGGGAACATTGCAGTAAACAATTAGTAATGTGTTCCCTCAATATGTCGTTCTGTTGTCGAGGGGCTACCTAAATAATCTTTCTCCATTCCTTCACAATCAAACTCGTGCCACTGACGCTGATGGGTAGAGCAGTTCGATAAAGGTATAATTCAATTAACCAAATATCTCATACTCATGTAGCTCTTCAAAGGTCCCCTAGTGACTGGCTGGTCAGCTTATGGTGAAGCACAGGAATAGGATTGCTCTGTACGGGGCCTAAGAGTCCTTTAAACATTAATTTAAATAGGTGGAACTTCTAATTAATGCAGTATATCAGTAATGTGGACACAGTCAAGGAATTTCCTGATATGTTTGTTAGATTAGTTCACTACTTTATATGTACACATTCAAATGGAACCGTAGCCCTTTAAACATTAAATTAAATAGGTGGAACTTCTAATTAATGCAGTATATCAGTAATGTGGACACAGTAAAGAAATTTCCTGGTATGTTTGTTAGATTATTTCTCTACTTTATATGTATACATTCAAACGGAACCGTTCTCGATCGGCGTGTTTGTCAATTTTTATCAGGGCATGTCATACAAAACAATTGTTTGTTGCTACTAATGATGGGGTTGCTAGATTCCAATTGATAAAGGGTTTACTAATTCATGTTAATCAGATAACCCAATAAAACAAGAGACGAGTAAAACTCCGTGATCATGGTTTTGGTTCTACGAGACGACTGGTAGGAGGGGGTTAAGTTTTGCATGGCACTTATACTGGACGGCAGTTGACTTCCTTGGCATGGGTGAAGGTACATTTCCTTAAAAAGCTACATGAACTCCTACTAGTATTTGGCTTGTCCCATCTTTTGGGTAGTTTATCTTGTGCTTTCTCGGAGATTTGTTATTTATGCACTAAACGTCATGTTTTTTTTTCATAGAAAAGAAATAGATGTTAGGGACGAAGTTGGGGTTAGCAACAGAGTAGCATGCGACAATGGAAGATCAATGGAAGATCTATTTTTTCGCTACACTCTCGCCCAAAATATATGGCAAAGACAATTTCACATTCCTCGATATCAACATTGCATCAGTGCACGTATTATCAAACGCATTTTACATGTCAAATTCAAAAGGCATGACATCACATCTTCTAACAATATATTTGTGTATATCTGGAGAGAAATTATAGAATGAGTGAAAGAAAGACAAGACACGCTGACCATCTATTAGTTGATATCAAAAGCTTATGTGATGACATTGTCTCTTCAAACAATTGATACAAGTATCAGAGCAATCATTTGAGAGGCGAAGGTTACATAGATAATACATTTTAGGGATTGTTAGACATGTCATAACACATTCGTTGGAGCATATTATCCGAGATCAAAATGTGGAGTTTAGAGGTTGTCTCATTCTAGTAGATGACACTTATTTTACTCTATGTCTTCAATGTTTCTCTTTAGATCAAAAGCTTGTAAGGGGTGCCTCCCCCTAAATCTTAGAATTGTATGCTCACCAATCTCTTTGAGGTTTCAGTACCACATGTATCTAAATAACAAACAACCATCCTTCAGTTTCTTGTTATTTGAACTCGTGGATGAGATTTTAGAAGTATTATAAATTCGTAATGAAATATTTATAAAAATACAAAAAAAAGCTATGACACGCTTGTTGACATGTGGTTGTGTAATCATTTGGGGCCCAAAACCCCATCAAGACAATACATTAAGTTATAAAATATACGTGTATTTACATACAATGATTTAAGGTTAAAAAAATTTAGAATATATTCCCATGAAAAATAAGATTAGAGAACACCTTAAAGGATCACAATCGTGTGACTTCAACTTGGTCAATTTGGATTATATTTAAAAATCATGTCATGAATGAATTAATGTTGGGTTCTCTTCATATGTTCTCTTTAACATGCGAGTCAAAGTTTGTATTGGTGCATGTGATAATGTCAAATTTGCTAGCAAGTTCTGGATGCCCAAATACATAGATAACCAACCACTTGCCCATTTTTGTTCACTCAACAAAAAATCATGATATTATTTGGCTAATGATGAATTTCATTATATTTTTCCATTTCTTCTAAAATTTATCATTTTTTCCATATATCCATAGCTTTTGTATTTTCTGCCTATTTTTCCAACATTTTCACCCATTTGAATTTAGTTCGAGGCTCTCTGTGAAGAAATATTCTTTTAAGACCCAAAGTGCAATATGCCCATCAATTCTACTTTTTACAAGTCTTTTCCATAAATTGCAGGTTGAATTACCTTGAATAAAATATTCTCATTTTTCCCATGAATAAACAATTGTCTTTTCATTGATAATAATTGATGATAATGCTGAATTAATACTTTTTCTCTCTCCCCCCTTTATTATTTTATCTGACTTTAATTATAATCCACGTTTTCTTGATTTTCCCTAAAACATTTGTAAAATATTCATAAAATTAGGAAACAAGTTTTATCCAATATGAGACACCTAGTGGATCATGACCATCGACCACGTCATGGCTGATCACCTCAATCTACACGTCACATTACGGGGCACATCAAGGTGATCCACCTCCTCTTTCATAACCTTCCAATTGAAAACCCTGAACTCTAATTCTATCCAATATCTAGAACCCCACACCCACTGTATTTCGGGCCCTTTAGTCTCTCATGAAGCCAAAAGCAAACTGCCTCCCCCTTATATTTTCTATTGTTCATGATCAGAGGATCCTTCCTCCAGCATCATGCTCTATGTGAATACTGGTAGGCTGTTCAACGATAATTGTTGCTTTCTATACTAATATTCATAACACTTGATATCTGCATGCCATTTTCAAAGATCTAAGATCTTTCTCTGATAAACCTATCTCGTCTCTCTCTTCATATGCAACAGTTTCAATTGATAGTGATGGATCTCCGCCATGAGAGGTCCTGAGGAAATTTTGACCCCAACATACTAAAAATATAGGATCTTTAGGTCAATGACGGGAAAGCCACAACTATCCCATCCCCGAAGGTCCGCTAACATATAAAAGGTTTTTTTTTTATCATTTTTTGTCATTTTCTTTAATGAATAACCTCTATATCTGTTGTTTTTAATCTCACATGTTCGAAAAGGATGCAATACCATTATTGGGAGAGATGAGGGTACTAATCTTTTCCTGCTCGTAACAGGATCACCGAGTCTGATCTCTTAACTACACATACCTTTCTTATTCTTCCATGGGTGGAGTCAAAGTCATATTTTTGTATTTTCTTATTTGTTTAAACACCCACTTACGCTCTTCTTTATGTTATGATAATCTTAGGTGGAGACTCCAAAAAGATGTTCAGGCAACCACATGGTCATTCTTATTGAGGGAATTTTTTCATACTAGGTATGAAAATTTGGCGACTCCGCTGGGGATAGTCAAATGATTTAAATTGTGATATCCTTTTTAGTAGTCTCACTTTTACCGACTGACCAAGATCATCTCACTTTTTACCGACTAATCAAGATTTATGTTTTTCCATCTATTTTCCACTTGTTCTATGCATTTTTGCCAAAATCCAATCTTTTTTCAGACTTTCTTAATACAAAGTGTAAAATTCTAAAAATTTAAACTTATGAACGAGTCCTTAATTTGAAACCCTATTTTTTAAATTCAAATCTCATGTATCAAGTAGAACTTAATGTGACAATTATTGGATCCTAGGATGGGTGATAGGATGCTCCAGAGGGGGGTGAATAGGGGTGACTGTACTTAAACAAAATTCATTAGACTTTCAAATTATATCACAAGATAGGTTGCTAAATAGGTAATTTGATGTGCAACTAAACATAAATAGTAAGGACGAGAGAGATTGAACAAGCACCAATTGATAAGCTATGTAGAGTGGTTCCACCCTTCAAACTAAAAGTATGTCAGTCCACTACCTAGAGAGGTCAACCTCTAGGATTCCTTAACTATTACACTCTTATATTCATTCATAAGACTTACAATATATGACCTTACAAAGGACTTACCTATCCAAGCCAAGAGTCTTTAACCTATTCAAGGACTTACCCACTTGATCAAGATGTCTTCAACCTTCACTAAGGTCTTACCCACACTTGCATCAAGTCTTTAACCTTGCAGAGATTACCCACTCTTCTTGGATCTTCCACCTTTGACTTCACCTTCACTCAGAGAAGCTTTCACCAAGGACTTACCCACTTGAGCAAGGAGTATTTTGTTTTCACCAAGGACTTACCCACTCTTGCTCCTAGTCTTCGGCCTTGATCTTCACCAAGGGACTCCATCCCTTGTTCTTCTTCACCTCTCTTAGCCAAGAGAGAGAACCTTCATATTCATGGTTGAAATGAGATAGGGAAGTAGTAGAAGTGAGAGCCTCACAAGATATACATGTAGGATTAGCTCTCTTACAAATCTCCTACTCACTCTAATGGATGTAGCAAGTGATTAAGCTGAGAGAGAGAGGAGGCTGTAGGATCCACTCAACTATAGACTAGGAACCTCATATAGAGTTTTGCATTGAATGCTCAATCTTAGAATGAATCCCAAGGGGTCCTATTTATAGTTTGGGGATGCCTCTTAGCCTTTGAGAATACTAAAGAATGAAAATTAGCCATTTTGTGGCTTGCAACAAATATATTTTTGATTGTTGCAACTCTACAACAGCTAGAAATACTTTTTAGTGCTTTTCCATACAATACTATCGGTCGAGTTTCTATAAAGGTAACTTGACCGAATGCACTATGTGACAAAACTAACTTTACCAATCAGTCGAGTTTGTCCTGTTAGGAACTCGACCGATAGACTAAATCAGTTTTATTCCAGTGTAGTGGTTGATCGAGTTTGTCCTGTTAGGAACTCGACCGATAGACTAAATCAGTTTTATTCCAGTGCAGTGGTCGGTCGAGTTTTGAGTATGGGAAACTCGACCGAATCATGACATTCTCAAAATCCATTAAGGATCGATCGAGACTGTAACTCGACCGATAAAGTGCCTGTAATGAATTTTGGAAAAAATCATTAAAGTGCTTAAATATCCAATTTAAGTGCTCCCAATTTTTTCTAAGCTTAATTACAAGTCACACAATCATTACAAGTGATTTACAACATGATTCTTATGGATCTATGTCATATTCCAAAAACGTGCACTTGTATTGACTTTGACTTGTTTTTTTCTTCAAGTTGAGATGTGCAAGTTAGGGCATTTGGAGTGTGTCTATACCTAATCTAAAATCACTCAAGTAGAGACATTGGACACAAATAAGTGAAATGGTTTAGTCATCATCAAAACAAGGGTTTAGTCAATTTAGACCTTGAGTCAACAACAATTATTCCCAAATCTAATGTTTAAAATAAAGTTCAATGAATTAAACAATGTCTACTCTTTTTGGTGATGGTAGTTAATTCAATATCTATTAACATGGAATCATAATGGACTTTCTCACTCCATGTTGTAGCCCCATAGTCTTTAATATACCTATGAACCCTAGTTGGTTTAGTTTTGTCCAATGGACCCTATACAACTAAAATGAATCCTAAGTCAGCATAAAAGGTAATATAAATCAACTACAGATTAATCATTGTCATTTCATGTACATAATTATATGTATATATATTATATTAAATTACTCAACTTTGTTTCAAAGAAATTGGAAATTAATTGTGTAGAAGCGGGGTACACTCTAAGTTATACTTAAGTTCCATATTTGAGGCAAAATGGAATTAGGTTGACCCCTAAAATGATTTTTTGAGAGTCTCAATATAGTTTAACCTCATATGAGTTGCCTTTTGATTTAATTGATTCGATTTAGAAAGGCTTATGTTTGATCAGATGTCACACCCCTTGAACCAGACCCTCAGACCTGGAGTAGTTGGCTAGTGGAGGGATTGTCTCCTCCACCCGACTCCCGTTGCCATCAGACTTCTTAGTCCACGATTCTCTATGCCACTATGTTGTTCTCCCTCTATGCAAATCCTTATAGATCTTGCACTCTACTAGAAGAAATCCTAGAGTGATGAAGACCCTGATCATAACTTCATCTAGGATCATCTTTTACCCATTGCAAATTGTCCACTTTCTATGTTTCTCCAAGATTCGATATCCAATAGATAACCAGACACCCAACCCACAAAAACTATATATCACTCAGCCCCAACCTTCAAAGGGGATTACTAGGCATCCCAAAATTTGAACCCCTCCTCGCCTTGCTCTGGTTCATCCCATCTATACCGCATGAGGGTACCTCGTGATCGCTAGAGTAGTTTCTCATATCGACAATTCAAGCCATTGCGACTGCCACAAAGGCTGTAAAGAGTCTCCTTGCTACACATGGATCTGTTTCCCAATGTCAATTTCTACCCCAAAATGCAGGTAAGGGTTTTCCCTTTTATTCTTCATGTTTCTAGACCTTTAATGCATACCGTTAATTGGACTTAGTATGAGCTTCTTATCATCGTTTCCCCTTTGGTTTCATCAACGACGTGGATGGTATTTCTATTTTTTGGTACGATTCATTCTGTGGTGGGAATCCATCTTCCTCCCTCTCCATGTCATTGTAGGAGCTGATTTTTCATTTCCATAGACCATGAGATAGCCCAAGATTGGACTCTTTCTCGTTGCACATGTATGGGGAGCTTGCCCCTGATCTCAATTTCTCACATGACAATTGCTTGGGTGAGAAGTAGCCCCAATTTACTTGCCTTCTGTCACTGATCTAGAGGATGTTGTGTTTGACGTTGCGAAAAAGATGATCCAGGGTCTAAAGTTATCAATGTGCCCTTGTATTTGCTTCGTCATTGTCACACTCAGTTATGGGAAATTGATCATTTTGTGCCCCTGCTTGTTTGCCCTTGCATATAGGCACAACTATTTCCTAAGGGCCAAGTGGAGGCTTGTGGTTGCCCCAACTCAGTGATGCAGCTGTTGTTTTGGATAATACCGCTTACATGCTTTTTTTTTAGCTTTCTGATTGGTCAGTATATACCAAATGTTTATGAATTCATGGAAATTGCTACAGAGCTTGGATAAAGATGAACCTTATATTGATTTTGCTCAGTTTTTTGAAAGCTAGATGATGGACTAAATTCCTAAATTTGATTTGACTCTATTTCCCTATGATTCACTAAAGAACCATGAAACCCTACAATCTAAGGTGAATATTATTATTAATGGATGTTATTAGATTGAATAGGTTAATTAGGGTCTCTTAATCCAAAGAGCATGATTAGGGTTTCATCCATCTAACAGAAATCACTAATGTCTTATCTAAGAAAGAGGTAAGCAGGTCCATGCACTTTGAGTATTAAACATTATTTTTCAATCTCTTTAAGATTATTGTATCATGATGATCAAGTTAATTTTATATGCATAACTATGTATTGAATTTTTAGAAATTCTCACCTTACAACTCAACCTTAGAAACTTAATGAAATATTCTTGTGGATTATGTTGACTTAGCGTCTAGGTTAGAACCTAGATGTTCTAGAACTAGGTGTAGACTTGTGTAAATTACCTCCCTTGACATGATTCACGACATGTGCTTAGGATGTCTACACAAGTATGCACCATGTTCTTGCTAGTTCTCCAGGTGTCATGATACTATACTGCCTCATGAGTGTGGTAACTTGTTTTGGTTTTGGTTTTATTCGAATGGAGTATGGTGGTTCTCATCGCCTATTTAAATGTTGGAGAAAACATATTTCAAGTACTATTATATATACATATGAAAAATGTTACCACACGCAGAAAGGAAGTGAGTTTCCATGCAACCTAGGAGAAAGAGATGTAACATCAAGTCTAGATGAGAGAGTTTAGATGATAGTGATAGTCTCTAGAGTTTTCTAGAGACATGATATAGGTTAGGCAAGTGAATAACCTAGAAACCTAAGATGATGATTATGATATTGATGATGATGTTGATGTTGATAAGACCCAAGTTGTTTGAGGAAGGTCGAGTATGTTTAACGATATGGAATGAGTTGGACCATGCAACCCTAGATAAAACTAGCACCTTGTATGATACATATGACTTGGTTGATGTGCTAAACATAGTTAGTGGGTTGGCATGCTTGCTTGTACCTAGTTTTGTACATGCCGAGATATGATATGTGACATACAGTTTGAGACCAACACGGGCCTCAATCTCTTTACAAAGGAGGACCTCTAGCATGGGACATATGAATAGGGTGACCTTTTGATATGAGTCGACCCACCTCGGGAGAAGGTTAGAGTACCTAAACTCCAAAATATTTGAAATGTTGAAAAATATGAATGATGAAATACTTGATGATGAGTCCCTAGCTAGGATACTTCTAAGTATATGAGATAAGTCACCTAGTTTATGGTCTCTTGAAAGTGTTGAACTGTAGATTTCCTATGAAAATATCTAACCCTAGAGAAAGAGGCAATTGAATATTTGATGCTTGCTATATAGGTGAGGGGGGGTGTCCCAAGACCCTAAGATAACGTATATGATGTGTAATATCCATGACGAGCCTCATACTTAGGTTAGTAATTGTATATAAAGGAGTCTAGCGGTTACCCTTATTCCTCAAAAGATGGGTAGAATTTTTGTTTTGGGTAGAAGTTTGTGGCTAGTAGGTCTTGTTGGACATATATATGTCTTAGCTTGAGTGGCTTGAAGCTCTTTCTAGATACAAGTGAGAAAGTTACAAAACCTCGATATTGATGATAATGTTGTCCCTCATATGATGCTTGATGCATGAAATAATCTCAATTATGTTTAAGACTTGATATATGCCCAATAAGTCACACTCATAAGCTAGACCTAGTATGAAATCAAACCATACATGAAGATATAGTTTTGAAATCACGAACTTGATACGATGATGTCTAGAGATCTTAGTTTGAATAATCAAGAGTACCATGCCTAATATCATACCCAAAAAAAAGGATTAACTCGAGATATCAATGCTCTTGGATCATAACTTGAATAAACATGATGCGTAAATTGTTTAATTCTCGATTTGAAATGAAAAGTAAATAACGTAATCGACTAGAGTTGGTAGAATTTTGGGGAAAATAAAACCTTGCATGAAATCTAGAGTAAAGATGAGATACACACTCGATGATAGTCTCGTTTGAAGCCATGACCATGAACATATTCATTTGAGAATTGATAACATAGATTTTGATGATACCCTTTGGTCTCATATAAATATATGAACAAAAACCCTAAGGTATGGATACTAGGCAATGGAAAACCCTAACGCCATGATGATGTCATAATATGATGGGATAATAAGTAAATGTGTATATCATCGATATGAGTACCACCCTTGATGGAAATAACCTAAGTGTACACCATATTATGGGGAATGACTTGACAACTATGGTGGGATACCTAGACTCCATATATTTTGACTTTGACTCTTAACTATGATCTTGGATGAATTTTGGGGATGAAATTTCTTTTAAGGAGGGAAGGATGTGACAAAGTGGTTTTTCTCCTATTTGTGCATAATTACTCTCGTTACTTTAAGTCCTCACTATTTATGTCTCCTTTGACTTCATAACTCTATAATGTCCATCAAAGTCAAAGATTCTACATTTTGAGTCAATATGATATACATATATGCATGAAATGTTAGTGTTGGTATACCCTTGAACCCTTTGATTAAATCCTTAATCATACGTACTTATTTTGATTTGATATTTTGCACACTTGTTCTAAACCATGTTATGAAGATATGATCCAAATTTGAGATCATTTGGGCATTCCTACGATTTTATATGAATTTTCTATGATATACCTTTGATTCTAGAACAAATTACCTTTTGTTTCTTGCTGGGCCCGACCCATTTAGCCGCTTAGGTGCCTTTCCGCTCTGACCCGGCTCCAATGCTTGAACCGAGATTCTATCCCATTGAACCAGTGTTAGATTAGATGAGAACCAGCCCCATCCCTGGGTCAGACCCGCCCCACTGGGATGACACAACAGTCGTTGGATCTTGATCCAATGACGCTGGAATCATCTTCTAGCTCGCGCCCAAGATGGTAGGTCTGCACAACCTAGCAAGAACCAAGCCAAGGGAACACCCGACTAGCCCCCCTCTCTGGCTTCGATTTAATGTCGTAACTCTCGCTCACCCTCTCTCAAATATTCCACACCTTTCAATCATTTGAGATCAAGCCTTGGAGGCCAAGCAAAACACGCCGTCATTGTACCTTGATGGGAACCCCTTCGCAAACCCTAAACCTAGCCTGATACCCTATAAAAACCACACACACACCTTTGTCGCGCATCCACAAACTTGGCTAGCTCCTCTCTTTCCCCTATCGTTCCCCCTCTCGTGTTCACCCTTTTTCTCTGACCATGCCTCCGTTGCGTCACCGCTGTGCTCGCATGCAGGGCTTCAGTTGTTGGGGAGACGATCCGCGATCGTCAGATCGGTCAAGAGATGACCAAGATCGGAGATCAACGGCCACATGTTGCCCGCCCTATTTCCCTCTCTCATTCCATTCGTGATCACATGCCAAGGAGCACGCCACTCCTCTGTCGTCGATCTGGTGCACGGGTCAAAGTGTTGACCTAAGATCAACGATCTTCGTATTTCTCCTTTTTTGGTAAATAGCCCTCTCTACTCAATATTCATATTAATTGCTTATTCTTGCAAAAATGATAACTCTCAACTCCTAGGGCCAAACTATATGAAGTTATATATCAAATTGATCCTTTCGAAAAGATCTACACAATGGGATAGGTTTTAGGGTCTAAATTATATCGTTTGTTCCCTAATTTCCCAAAAGATGCATATGTTAATCATTTGGAATATATTTGATGTATGATCATGATGCAAAACTTGGATCTTGGCCACTTAATCTATCCCTGATCCTTAAATCTGTAACCTCTTTGTAGCCCTAATGAAAGTTCTACTCTCCCTATTGCTCATAATGGCCTTAAATTGTACATATGTGCCCACTTTGGACTTTAATGTTGAACTTTGCCCTAGATTTCTAATCTGGCTTCTAATGAACACCCACCTAATCTTGTTATATGTTCCTAATGACTTAATATTGCTGATCTAAATCATCTTTATATCTAGACCTCTTAAATTTATGAATCATGATCTAGGGTGCTCTTTTGTGAGTCTTTTGACCCTAGAATGCATGTAAATGCCTTAAACCTTGATATGATTATAGAAAGTGCATGGAACATCATAATGGCATGAAACTTGAACCACGCTCCTATGATGGACCCTAAATCAATATGAGATCATCCAATGAACCAATAAGCAACTTGGAACCCATCTTGGCCAAAACCCTAAAATGCATCTAATTAGGGTTAATGATGAGAATCTAATGCATATATGTAATCTTGTTGTTAATCAGGTTTAGCATGTGGCTAGATGGTGAAAGATATGTTAGGTTATGAAATCTCTAAATTAGGTATGGGCCTTATCTAGTTATATGATTATCGATTTCTTGCTTGAAAATACATATATTGTATGCTTGTTTGTTTACTTGCTCAAATATTGCCATGTAGTATTGCTATGTCTTACTCAATGTTTGCCTCATCAGTTTTATAACTTGAACACACACACACACAGATATATATATATATATATATATATATATATATATATATATATATATATATATATATAGAACTCCATTATAATATTGTTGATAAAGGTTTAACTCTTGGTTACATCCTTGAGGTCCCTCTTGTATAAAAGGGTTAGCTAAGCTTAAGCACCCTTACGTACCCTTCCGACGAGAAGATGGTCAAAGGCCTTAAACATGCTTGATATTGTTGGTATAATGGAGTGAAATGATATAAAATATGATTTCACATTTGTTAAACAATTAACATGTTTATTCTTTTTCATTTAATCTTGAAATCTTTTCAAAATTATACAAAGCTTATACATATATGTATCTTTCTGCCCCATACTCAACACCTCGTGTGTTGACCCATTTCTCGTATTTTATTTTTAGGTTCAGAGATGGCTAGAAGGTTGATGGGCTTGATGTACTTATTGTAAGATCCAGATTTAGTATACATGAACAGACTTGTACAAAGTGACTCTTGAATGTGTAATTCAAATCGTGTAATATAATGATGTTGCTTAATATATCTTGTTGATTGTTGAGTCTGTATTGGTGCCTTTATCTTGTTATTTGTTCATGTGTGCTAAGCTTTATGCTTCCGCATGTCGCCTTTGGTATATGTTTGTTTCATGGGACTGGGATTCTGGCCCCGTGATAGTGGTGCGCTACGTGTACGACCTATATGCGGATAGGGCTGTACATTTCTCAGTCCAGACCGGTGGACTAGACCAGTATATTTCTTAGTGGGGGTCGCTCACACACGGTGTTCGAGAATCAAATTTTTTGTGTTGATTGCACATGGCCCCTACTATGAAAGTGATCTCACTAGTCAAAGCATTATTGTTTTCCATCTCTTTTTTGTCTCAGAGATAGAAGGATCATTCTTTTATTTGAATAAGAAGAAATCCAAAAATCAAAACATGAGTGATAGGATAATAATGAGAAATTGATGTTTGTTCCTGAAGTAGGAATAGTTCCATATGTTCTTGAATAGCTTCCTTCCAAATCTGCCTCTTGGTGTTTTTGTAGAAGATCTAATTTCAGTCCGGTCCTCGGTCCACTATTTATCTTAAATCTGGTACTCGGTCCGGTCCAGTTCAAAATCGGTAGAAATCGGTCTGGACCGGTTGGATCGGATAACATAAAAAATGTCTTTGTGTATATTAATGAAATTCAATACTTATGAAGGATTGTGGGGATGCATTGAACATTATTAATGACTCTAGAGTTTGTCAAAAGGTATATTAATATTTTGGTCTGTACACTGATATCATTATATGGGTAAACATCAATTGCATAACCATTTCACTTATGCAAGTACCGAATAGCTGCTAAATAAGTTTGAATATTGCATTTCATTATGGCGATGAAAAACTTAAAAGACGTTGCACATTGAATTGAATTGTGAATAAGTAAATGTATTACATATTAACTATTACATAAATCTAATTTATAATTATTTCAAGTGTTAGTTTTTATGTTCTAAAAAATTATGACAATTAGTCTCGATCATCTTATTATGTGTTACTATTGTATTAGTAATGTTCCTAATATTCTTATGATAGTTTACTCTCTCAAGTTGTAAGAATTAAATCGTATAACTTGATTTCTGTTACCAAACTCAAATGGATTACTAGTTCTTTAATAATTTTGTAACATAATTCTTTTATATTTTATAATCAAGAGTATATGAATATTGGTTATCCGGTCTGATCTCGGTCCGGTCCTTCATTTTTTGGTACGGTCCTAGACCGGACCGGCTCTTACTCGGTCCGGTCTTCGGTCCATGAATTTCTTGTTAACCGGGTCTCGGTTCGATCCGGTCCAAGCCGGTTTTGGACCGATGTACAACCTTATATGCAGAGGCACTTGGGTGTATGCTTGTGGATAAGAAACTTCTCCAAGGAGAAGACATGATACTACTGCGACAATACGTTAGAAGCGATAATAACCACTTTGGATCTAGATCCAAAACTACAAGTTCTATACCGACATAAGATGCATCTAATTATTAGACATATAGTGTGCAACAAGTAATATTTGATGTTCCATCTATGTCTTTACTGTAATTATGTTTGATACCTACGATAGATCCATTAGATAAAAGTTTTGGTTAGCAAAAAATCTATATTTTGATACACCCCTTTCTCTAAAATCCTACATCATGCAATTTCCATCTATTCTATATCTCTAAGTCTCTTGACATATATTTTTCCAATATGGGTCCCATTTTGATCATATTTGTCTCCTAAGTTGACTCAAAATCAGTTTCGGGACCATTCCAAGGCATGCAAACCACATACAAGCAATGCATCTAAATGTAGTCAACAAAAGTTACAAAGATCAATATATAGGTTTAATCAAGCATCTAGAGGCTGGAATTTTTATTTTGATGAGATAGTTAAAGAGCCTGATTTCATCAAAAGTGAAGATGAACCTTGTGTGTATAAGAAGGTTTTTGATAGTAGATTTGTATTTCTATATTGTATGTAGATGACATACTATTGATGAAAAATGACATACCTATTCTATTGTTAGTTAAGGCATGATTTTACAATACCTTCTCTATGAAGGACTTAGGTGAAACATCATACGTGTATTCATTCTTATTGTGTCCCTAGTTAGTTAACATTATGGATATGGATAATACATGAGACTATTAGTTATGCTGAGTAATGACAATGTCTCTTTAGTGGCAATATTGTATATTAACTCAAATACATGAATACCTATTAGAGACCCTACATACAAGAACTTATCGATTCGTGTAGAATGCGCAAGTTAGTCAATAATATATCAACACTAATTGTTAGTCGATAACACAAGGCGTAGTTGGTGGGTCAGAAAAATGGCCGTGATCCGGCGACAATGAAACCGATGAAATGTGATATAAACATGGCTTATCGTTTTCTCCCTTGAATGTTGTTTACCATTACGAAGAGGTGATGGCAGTCATCTTGATACATCCTTTGTGCTGTAGCACTAGAGTAAAAAAAAAAAACTCATTTTTTCCACCACAACGAACCAAACTTCCGAGCTACAGAATTTTCTAAAATGCAGCAAACAATCAGGGACTCTTTAAAATCCAACAAAATACTGCGTGGCCTTAGTTAATTAGACACAAGAGTTGAGATAAGTATATATGTGGGATCAGCAGTTGTATGTGACTGACTCTGGTAGTGTATGCTTGCTTACAACCCAATCATTGTATTCTAGCAATTGCCTAACTACTGTAATTATCAAACGAGTATGTGACCGGTAAACCCAACCAATATCAATGTCCTAAGTGCCAGATGCAGCAACAGATGGGTCTCTGATAATTACCGCTACAGGACTACGCACGACGTAGTCTCCTGAGGTCAGGGTCAACTCGGCCTCAGGCCAGGTCCCAAATGCAGCGTTAGGTAAGAGACTGATTGTGACCTCGAACTTCTTCTTCTCCCCCAAGGAGACGAAAGTAAGCTTGTCGGGGTGAACCGTGATGTCGATTGGGAACGGCGATGGACGGATGACCTTACAGGAGATGCTGTATGTGCAAGTCGGTGAAGAGCCAACGTTGGTGACTGTACTGTTAACTCTCACTGGTTCCGCGGTATGGAGCATCATCTCCACGCAAATGGTTGGGTAATTTAAGTCTCAATGGTTGGGAAAGGGATCGATTGAACTGCAGTAATCGTATGACCTGCCCGTAATGGCAGACAGAATGGAGGGACAATGCCCCCCAGTGCGAAGGTACCGAATGTAGTCATCCTCGCCGTCTACCTGGTACACAAGACCAGGCTGCAGTGCTCGATCGAAGTTCACCATACCATACCGGAACTTCGGGCAAAGAAGTTGGACAACCTGTCGTCCTTTCCTGCCTCATCGAAACCCGTCGCTGTGGTGATGATCGCTGAGCTTATGGCAGAGGGACACCAGTCCGGGTGCTTGCACTTTCAAAAGGGCAGCGCCGCTGATGTGTGGGGCCGCCATGGAGGTCCCAGAACAGAAATTGAAAAAAGGAGACGAGGAAGGTGTGGACGACGAAGCAGCATCGGCCAGCTTCTGTGTGACGTCAACGGGCCAAGGGGCTAGAATGTTGACACCTGGTGCCGTTATGTCAGGCTTGAGGATGCCGGGACACTGGTTGCTTGGTCCTCTCGCGGAGAAGGAGGCAATCGATGGGTGCCTTTCTTCTTCTCCTTCTGGGTGAAGGATGGTGCCTCTGAACAGCAGAGCAACCACGGGCCTTTCACTTGCTGATATGTAGCTACGAATCACGGTTCCTGCCTTGGCGCTTACGCAGGAGATGGGAAGGCGTGAAACTCGGTCTTTGTCGTTTGCCTGCACTGTCGTCGTTCACGATAATGATCCCATGCCCCCCTGACTTCTGTACCACCTCCACCATCTGGTTTTCCATTTTTTCACTTTAGTCCAACAGACTACTTGTCCATCCACGATAAGAATTGTAGTCTGATGGTTGGTAGGCGGAACTCAAATTTTTCTATCCATGGTGCATGCACCAACCGTCAGCAACCATGGGGTAGAATTCATAACGCTGCATGGTAATGGCCCGCCATTCCCAGCTGCGCAACAGACGATCACACCATGCCGCATTGCCCCAAATGAAACGAGGGCGATGACGTCTTCATGGAGATGAAGAAGTGGCTTCTTCATGCCGATAGAGACGCTGATTACGTCTCCGTCCCTAACCGCATCATCGATGGCTGCCAATACCACACACAATTTGCATCCTCGTTTTGACGGCGAGGGAGACGCCACTTTGTAGACGACTATGTGAGCCCCAGGTGGCCAACCGCGTCGCCAAAGCCTTGCCCCATTAACGATGCACACTGTACGAGGCAACCCGCCGCTATGCCAACCTCGTGGGTGCCATGACCAGTATGATCTTTGGTGTTGACGGAGGCACCCAATCCACCCAAGCCGATGACCTTGTTGTTGATCCGTCTAACACCTATCCACTCGTCTGGAGGTGGCGGCACACCTTCGTCCAGGAAGGACAAATGGCCCAGGGCGATGCCGCTGTTGATCACGGCTATAACGATCCCTTTTCCTGCCTCAGGAGAAGGGGACCACGCTGGAGAGGTGCGAAGGCCAAGATAGTGACAACTCGTCGGTGTCTGCGGATCAAGA
>OY856412.1:667786414-667791414 GCA_963693085.1 Alisma plantago-aquatica | reverse complement strand
CGCAGTTGTTGCGGAAGAGCCCACACCCGCCATCGGGGCCGAACCGGCCCAAGCCCTCATACATGTCGCCCCGGAGGTGGTGGCCGACGTGAATCTTAACGAGGAACGCGCCGCCGTCGAGCTGGGACGTGTGGATTTCGCACATGACGTGGCTTGGTACCTGGACACCGATGCCAGCAACCACATGAGCGGGGATCGCTCCGTCTTCTCTGAGCTGGACAACGCCGTCAAGGGCACCGTCCGGTTTGGTGATGGATCCATGGTGGACATCTGCGGACATGGATATGTGCTGTTCACATGGCACAGTGGCACACACATAATGTTGACTGGGGTCTATTATATACCCTGACTCCGCAGTCATATAGTCAGCCTCGGTCAACTAGACGAGCTTGGATTTAAGATTGGGATTGAAGGTGGCTACCTCACCATCCACGACCAGCGCCGGCATCTTCTCGCAAAGGTCAGGCGCAACGCCAGTCGGCTCTACGTCCTCACCATCAAGCTGGCCTTGCCGGTGTGCTACTCAGCAAAGAGCAATGAGGAAGCCTGGCGATGGCACGCCAGGTACGGCCACCTCAACTTCCAATCTCTCTACAAGCTTGTGGATCAAGGTATGGTGCGTGGCCTTCCCCATCTGGACCAGGTGGAGCAGTTGTGTGACGCGTGCCTTGCCGGCAAGTAGTGCCGAGCCCCTTTCCCGCAAGCTGTGAAGAGACGTGCAGAGAAGGTGCTTGACCTTGTGCACGGGGACATCTGCGGGCCCATCTCGCCACCCACGCCGGGCGGTAAGCGTTACTTTCTCCTCCTGGTGGATGATTGTAGCAGGTTCATGTGGCTCATCCTACTCTGGTCCAAGGACGAGGCAGCAACTGCCATCTGCCGTTTCAAGGTTGGCGTGGAAACTTAGAAGAAAACCAAGCTACGTGCTTTGAGGACGGACCCTGGTGGTGAATTCACGTCCACGGAGCTCGCCGACTACTGTGTCGAGGAGGGCATGAAGCGGCAGCTGACCGCCCCATACTCCCTACAGCAAAATGGGGTGGTCGAGAGCCGGAATCAAATAGTGGTGGCAATGGCCCGCAACATGCTCAAGGCTAAGAGCGTGCCTGCACACTTCTGGGGTGAGGCTGTAACAACGACCGTCTTTCTGCTCAATCGGTCGCCTACTTGCAGCCTCGACGGAAAGACTCCTTACGAGGCGTGGGAAAATGAGAAGCCTTTAGTGCACTTCCTAAAAGTCTTCGACTCAGTGGCGCATGTCAAGATCACGAAGCCAAATGCCAAGAAGCTTGATGACCGTAGCAAACCGATGTGATGATCGTAGCAAACCGATGTTGTTCATCGTCTATGAAGCGGGCGGGCTACAATATCGTGTCTTCAACCCTGTTGGTAAGCACGTACACATTAATCGTGATGTAGTGTTCGATGAAAATGAATATTAGAAGTGTGGTGCAGAGGAAGCAAATAACATAGGTGAAACTTTCACCGTGGAGTACACTGTTGCCAGCGCCTTGTGTGGTCCAGCGTCAGCTCTCGCCACACCTGCACCAACATCTCCTGCAGCACGATCTACACCGACTTCGTCCACGACCGTGATGCCGGGAACCCCAGCAACACCATCATCCCAAGAGATGGCCACACCTCCACAAGCACAGGCGCCAGGGGGTGTAGAGTTCGTCTTGCCACCAGCAGATACCTCTCCCACGACAACCAACGACGATGGGCCACGACATTTCAGAATGCTCCAGAATCTCTTCGACACCACCACCACCCACGAACTGGATGTCGAGGATTTGTACCTCATCGCGAGTGAGGAGCCTGCAAGCTTCGCCAATGTGGAGATGAATGAATGTTGGCATCGTGCAATGATCGATGAAATAGCATCGATCAAAGAAAATGGTACATGGAAACTCACTGATCTACCTGTAGGGCATCGGCCAATTGGGCTAAAGTGGGTTTACAAGATCAAGAAGGACTCGCATGGCGTCATCACCAAGTACAAAGCCCGCCTCGTGGCAAAAGGTTATGTGCAGCGTGCCGGGGTAGACTTTGATGAGGTTTTTGCCCCGGTGGCTCGCCTGGAGTCGGTACGGTTGCTGGTTGCACTTGCCGCTCACAACAGCTGGCATGTGCATCACATGGACATGAAAAGTGCGTTCTTGAATGGGGATCTGGAGGAGGACGTCTACGTCTCCCAGGCGCCTGGGTTCGTCGTCGATGGATGCGAGCAGCAGGTCCTGAAGCTTCACAAGGGGCTCTATGGTCTACGTCGCGCATGGAATCCCAAACTGGACAGTAGGCTCTTGTCGCTGGGATTCAAGGGAAGTGAGTCAAAGCATGCTATATATGTGTGCACCAACACCAGAGTACTGATGGTAGGGGTCTACGTTGATGACCTCGTTATCACAGGTGCGCATCAGCCTGACATTGACATGTTCAAACTCGAGATGAAGCAACTTTTCAAGATGACAGACCTTGGTCTGCTGAGCTATTACCTGGACATTGAGGTACACCAGACAGCCGACTCCATCACTCTCAACCAATCAGCTTACACAAGGAAGATCTTGGAGAAGGCTGGGATGGTAGGATGTAACCCCTATTATGCACCCATGGAGGCACACCTGAAGCTCAGCAAGGAGTGTACAAGTCCACCGGCTGATGCCAAGACTATAGGAGTATTGTTGGGAGTCTGCGCTACCTAGTGCATACCCGACCAAATATCTCCTTTGCCGTCGGCTACGTGAGCAGATTCATGGAGAAGCCCACTAAGGAGAACATGAATGCTGTCAAGCGACTGTTGCAATATATTGAAGGAACTCCAAACTATGGCTGTCGCTGTGTGAAAGCACAGGAGGACCAGCAGCAGCTACTTGGCTACAACGACGCTGACTACGCTGGGGACGTCGATGATCAAAGGAGCACATCCGACGTCATCTTCTTCCTTGGCACGAGCCAATCAGTTGGAAATCTTAAACACAAAAGGTTGTGGCCATGTCATCATGTGAGGCTGAATACATAGCTGCGGCTACCGCAACATGCCAAGGGGTTTGGCTGGGGAGACTCGTCGGTGATCTTCTTCAACGACCACCATCGCCAGCTGCTCTTCTCATCGATAATAAGTCGACCATTCAGTTATGCAAGAATCTTGTGTTCCATGATAGGAGCAAACACATCGAGGTCAGGTACCACTTCATTCGTGAGTGTGTGGAATCTAGGAAGGTCCTCGCCGACTTTGTTGCCACTGAACTGTAGCTGGCAGACATCTTCATGAAGCCACTTGGGCACACCAAGTTTGAGGAACTGCGCTCTCGGATCGGCATCTTCAACACCAAGTAGCACAACTAGATTAGGGGGTGATATGTTGTAAATAATCTCATTGCTTGGTAGTTAGTTCATTCCTATTTTTTCAGTTCAGTTTGTTTACCAAGTCTGGTCCACGCATAAGCCCACGAATTGTGTGAGTGCTGAACGTGCTGAGTCCATGACGTGGTCTAACAACGTTTACTGGTCCGTGGGATAGCATGGGTAAACCAGATTGCAGTAAGCCATGATCATTTTCCCTTAAGCATAAATAAGAAGGAAGAAAATAGAAAAGCAGCAAGTTGTGCGCTGCACCATATCTCTGTGTTCACAGTGTTCACATTGAGTACTACAGCTCCTCCTCGCCGGAGTAGTTGCTAACATTGGTCCTCTTGAGGAGAAGGAGGCAATCGATGGGTGCCTTTCTTCTTCTCCTTCTGGTTGAAGGATGGTGCCTCTGAACAGCAAAGCGACGATGGGCCTTTCACTTGCTGATATGTAGCTACAAATCACGGATCCTGCCTTAGCACTTACGCGGGATGATGGGAAGGCGTGAAACTCGGCCTTTGTCATTTGACCTGCACTATCGTCGTTCACGATAATGATCCCATGCCCCCTGACTTCTGTACCACCTCCACCATCTAGCTGGTTTTCCATTTTTTTGATTTAGTCCAACAGACTACTTGTCCATCCACGATAAGAATTGTAGTCTGATGGTTGGTAGGCGGACTCACCATGCACCTCCTTACCGTCGCCCAACTAGACACTGACTCGAATTTATCTATCCATGGTGCATGCACTAACCGTTAGCAACCATGGCACAGAATTCATAATGCTGCTTGGTACTGGCCCGCCATTCCGAGCTGCACAGTAGACGATCACACCCTACCGCATTGCCCCAAATGAACCGAGGGCAATGACATCTTCATGGAGATGAAGAAGTGGCTGCTTCATGCCGATAGAGACGTTGATTACGTCATCTCCGTCCCCAACCACATCATCGATGGCTGCCAATACCACCCACGATTTGCATCCTCATTTTGACAGTGAGGGAGACGCCACTTTGTAGATGGCTATGTGAGCCCCTGGTGCGACGCCAACCGCGTCACCAAAGCCTTGCCCCATTAACGATGCACCCTATATGAGGCAACCTGCTGCTATGCCAGCCTCGTGGGTGCCATCACCAGTATGATCTTTGGTGTTGACGGAGGTGCCCAATCCATGCAAGTCGATGACCTTGTTGTTGATCCGTCTAACACCTCTCCACTCATCTAGAGGTGGCGGCACACCTTCGTCCAGGAAGGACGGATGGCCCAGGGCGATGCCGCTATCGACCACGGCTATAACGATCCCTTTTCCTGCCTCAGGAGAAGGGGACCATGCTAGAGAGGTGTGAAGGCCAAGATAGTGACCACTCCTCGTTGTCTGTAGATCAAGACCGTTCTCGTTTCTTCCACCGATTGCAGCAACAAATCCACTTTTCATCTTCATCTCTTTGATTTCTTCTTCAGTGATGTGAAGCCGGTGGCAACGTTGTTGTAGGTGTGCAACACTTTATCACCACCTTGACTGAATCGAAGAGGGAGAAGTGAGGGGATGTATCCCGGCTGCAGCGAGGACTCTCTGTCCACCAGCACGATGTAGGCCACCCTCGTCATAGCACTACTGTGAATGGAACAAGAGCGAGAGAGAGGGGAGAG